>LKNJ01003704.1:5912-46928 GCA_002120245.1 Maccullochella peelii | reverse complement strand
CATATAGATGTTTTCACTTAACACATGAGGGCGCTTGGCTAAGAGAGACCGGTCATTTTAATTTCTTAAAAATAAAAAAAAATGACTAAAATGGCAGCTTGGGAGCCCCCTGGTGGCTTTGGGGGCCCTATGCAACCGCATAGTCCGCATATAGCAAGAAACGGCCCTGGGTAAGACCCATCAAGTTCAACACTTATGAGCTTAATATTACATGTCTGTATTGCTCCTGGGGCAGACAAGCAGCAGAGCTTTGTTCATAAAGGTCCCACCTCTTCGGATTAATTCTGTTTGGCTGGCAATGTGAGAAAAAAAAACGAGAAGCCTCCCCTGATTTAGAAAGCATATTATCTGAGTTGGGAAAGAAATTAAGTGTTTATGGTGAGGAAAAAAGAGGCCATGCTGAGGGGGTTTGAAGGAAGAGAACGAGGATTCTTTGGCTGCTTGTCTCTCTTTTTCTCTCCAAGGGCTGAGGTTTTGGTCAACATTGCCAAAGCAAACACCTCCATATTCCACCTCGGAGGAACCAACGTGAACCTTTCACACGCTTCTTGCTTTCTACTCAGTTCGCTTGCTGTGTTTGCATGTGTAGAGGGACTGCTGTAATGGACACTTTCAATTTGTATCCATTACAGCGTTGCATCTCATGATTACAATGTGTTTAAATGTCTCCAGCTGCTGCATGTCTAAACCATCACGAGTCACACTTGTTGTGTGCGAGGTACTTAACTTGTGTGTGTATATGTGCATGCTCTGCATATTATCTGCACGTGTGTGTGAGAGACATCACACATCTCCCTCTCACCCACTCTGTCTGCTTCTCTCTTTATCCATCTCCTGCAGTTATCGGGCTGATTGTATCACCCTGTTAGCTGCAGGGAGATTACCAGTGACAAACTGGGATGGCTAAATCGGCTTGGTAAACTCACTGACCCTGCACCCCACCCCCCGCACCACTATCTCCTTAACACCACCTTACATGGTCGTAGAGCGTGGTCGGCCAAAACAAAAGTCTTAACCCAGATAAAGCCCGGAGGAACTATCTAGTTGAAGAAAAAAAATCAGGCCGATGTAATGCCCTCATATAGGGCAAGTAGAGGAAATGAAATAGACTTTGTTGATAACAATTGCCATTTCTATATATAATCTAGGGTAAGGGTTATGGACAACATGCAAGTATTAATATGCAAATGTTCCAAAACTCTGGATTGTACTTTTAAGTAATGTTTTTACATCAACCAAAATAAAACCGCTAAAAAGACCCAGAAACATAAATTGGTCAGTTGGGGTCAGTTTCTCCCACTAGATTTATTCCTCACATCTTAAGGGAACCTATTATCTCGTTCTCACTCAGAAAGAGGATAAGAGTGCAGAGCCTTAGAAGGCCCTTTAAAACAGCCGTGGTTTACGTACAGCAGGCTTATAGCATCAGAGAGCACGATGGAATCAGTGGCTTTTGCTCTCCATTGTTTTGTAACCTCCGAACAGGTCTCCTTTAGTGGCTGCAGAACTGTGCTGGTTCAGAAGGGGTTAGGGTAGGATTATGCAGAACAGATCTAGTTTGTATGAAAGGTGTCAGAAATCAACTGTGTTCATGTGAAAAGTGATGGAAATAGTTGTTTTCAAGAGAGCTTGAGAAAGAAGTTCACACCCTGCCTCCTTTCTCACCTCGGCACAGCTGGCCAATCACGGCATGAAGTGGGTGTGAATGTTGGATTGTCGGTTTTGGAAAGTTGCAGAAGTTGTCGGACACGGCCATACCTAATATGTCATCAGAAAGGTGTGTTCGACTATTCGACAAGCACTTTTGAAGAAGCATACTGGCAGCTTTAGCCCTGTGACCCTCCATTCCCATGGGAGCATGTGTTAGAGATGCAGACCATTTTGGGCCCAGCGAGGCAGCAGCAGTGGAAAACACAAAGCTGTTTATAAAAGGCTAATCGCCTTCATTTCAGATGAGCGGCGTTTGAATAGAGAAAGTAACTGATGAGGCAAAATGCGATGACGCTGACTAAAAAATGGGATTTGTCTTCTAATCACACTTCCTGTCCCTAAGGCCTGGGAATCAGGGACGCATCGGAACCCAACTGATCGCTGAATGAGAGGATTGTCCCATTAGCCTCCTGCTTCCATCAACATCATATGCCTCTTGGCAAGTATGACTGATGATAGGCCAGAGAAACTCTACACGGCAAATAAAATGGTAAAAGCTTTCCTGCCCCAACCCACAACTTCTCCTTCACCCAGCCCCCCAAGGAACATGAAGATAAGCGCTGAGGTGGCACAGTGTGCACTTACTCAGGGTGAAGGAGCAGCAGGAGCCTGGTGGGAGGAAGAGACCTGGACCAGAGCCACAATGGCTGCTGTCACAATCTGTCCTGCCTTCTTGTCATTCTCAGGAAGGGGCTGGAACAACTGGCCTCCCACACTGTGACCCCACACTGCTCCAACAAATAAGGCATTTATAACCACATGCATGATAGTGGGTCACTGGTGTCACATACATTCGGTTGCTATATCCTGTGTCTGTTCAATTGTAAATCTTCCACTGGCCTGTCAGGATGCACCTGAGAGACACAGAGATGTACTGTCGCATTGAGACATTTTTCAGCGCTGCCTGACGTAGTTTTCTCAGTCGTGGATCCAAGAAAGCCTTTTTCTTTGAATTCACTGTTTTTAAGGAGAAGATGTTGTTCCATTGATACAAATAAAACAGTTAGTTTCCTTCTTTAGATGGAAACTACTTGGACTGCAGAGGATGCAGACTTACTTTACCAGAGCACAGCGTGGAAAACAGTCGACATGAAGTTAATGACAAAAAAGACAATTGAGAAACTCAGCTGGAAGTCAGCCTGTGGCAGCGTAAACCTGCCTTTTTGATGCCGTTTGATGCAGTTTGTCGTGTCTGGCATTTGACATTCGCATAAGATATTCTCTGTCATACCAGAAATATCACAAAGATCAACATTTAATAATGTTTCTGTGAGACAGTGTCATTCATGATGAAAAGTAAATATTTTTGGAAACCCCTGAGCAGATTCTTACAAACATGACACATCCTCTGTAGATTCAGCTATTAAAAAATCACTTTGTTGCTGAAATTTGACAACAGCTTTGAATGGAACTGAATTTAGAGGCTGCATTTGTGGCATTAAGTGCTGTGGGACAGTGGATTAATTCAGCTTTAATGGACTACTGTCCTTAAACAATCTTTCAGACTGTCTCCTATATGATTTCTGTTTTTTGGTAAGCACAGCAGGGTTTCAGTATTTTTGCTTTCAACATTCCCATAGAGCCTGAGTTTAAGACCTCTCCATTTTCAGTAGCTTTAACATTTTACAGAGAGAGGGAGACTGAGAGAGATCCATCTTCATTACAACAAGGTTGTTCTGGTCTCGTAACTGACATAGCTCCCACGTCCAGACACCCTCTGGAACCAGACAGCAGAACCAGAGATGGTAGAGTGTGTCCAGTATATGGGGATTATAGTCTGACATGAAGCTGAGACATGCCAGGTTAAGATAAGGGAGGCTAAAGGTAACAGGACTCACTCAGGGCTTTATGTTTAGTCTTTGTGGCTGCACCCTTTAAAGTTATTCTGATAATTCTGCAGTGCTGTTACTTTGTTCCTCTGATACCAATGCTGGCCTGTTACCTCCTCTGGGTTCTCTCCTATAGCAGCATTAAAATGAATTTACCATGCTAAATGTACTCAGGAAACCAGAAGGTATGCACATAACTGTGGCTAGACAGATACCATATACCAGTGATTCATTGGTTCACGGGGTGTAGTAATTCCCAGTCTTAGTGCATATGGATCTCCGCTGAGCTGGATCTCAGGGCTAGGGTGGGTTAGAGTGATGGCAGAGAGGTTACAACCCAGAGCCCAGTGAGTCACGCTCGACATACACTCTCTCTCTCCCGCTTTCTATCCTTTACTCCTGTCGAACACAGGCACATTGCGATTCTGGACAGGCCATCCAGTAATGCCACTTTACCCCAGGCAATCCCTGTTTCCTGATTCCTCTCAGGCTGAGGAGAGATAACCCTGACCCTGAGCTAATCCCAGCTTAAACCAGAACATAAAGCACTGCCACTGCTGCCCAGCGACCTCTGACCTCCTCACGTCTCCTGGGCCAGGCTGCAGCAGTCCTGCTGACCAGCACTCGCAATCCTGGGTTTATCCTGTCCAGAGCAGGTTAGGGCATTTGTACCATTTAAAAGAATCTAAAGAGTAGGGCAGATTGCTTTAGATGGAGGCAGTAACCACTAACCTTTTGGTAGAGTCTCCTGTGACTGAAAAATGCAATTGATTCACAACAACAGTTGAGGTTGCAGAAGGATTGCCGGAATTGACATGTGGACTGGGAACGGAGCAAGATGCGTCACTGTTGAGCTGGAGACTGCTAATAAAACACATGTCAGTTAAAACAGAGCCATGTTTGTGCAGATGTGTGCGATTAGATCAAGACTCTCATGGGAGGATCTCCTTCCCTACTAGTTCTCCACATTTAACATCCTCCTCAGCTGGATTTCCACCTTTATACATGTGTGCTAGATTGAAGGAGAAAGGTGCTCATTTGTTTGGAGAGAGAACTCAGGTCCAACAGTGCACATTATTGGCTTTACATGTATTAAGGGTTCTAGTTTGAGGTCTAAACAAGGGGAAGATTAAAAGAAAACACAGAGGTGGTGATTTAAGTTTTGGTCATAGACTCCTCATCGCCTCTTACTTTTGTTGTTCAACCAAATCTGTCTGCTGTTACAAGAGCTTACATGAAAATGGAGAAAACTGTGTACCTCCTCCCTACACCGACCCCCACCCCCTCACCCTCTCTGCCTGTCCGTCAGCGCGCTGGGTTTGGCCAACAGTGGGAGAGGGGCTTAGGTGATGTGAGCCAGAGGCCCTGTGATAAGGCCATCTCTCCGCATGAGAGCTCATCAGAGCTGACAGTGAATACAAATTGGTGCCATTAGCGAGGGGGTGGTGGTGGTTGGACGGAGGAGGACCGGGGCACTACAGTGGCTCCTAATTATAGAGCGGGTGAGCCCCCCAGGTCGGCAGGGGAGTGGCGGGGTGCTCGGGTACGGCGGTAACGAGGCGGCAACGTTGGTAAACAGTAAGGTGTCACATCTCACAGAGCATCACGGTGCACCTTCTGGATACTGTGAGGTCAGGAGTGGTGGTTAATGATGTGTGATATGGGAGCACTTTTAGTGCGTATTACAACGGCTCACATTTGTGAGCACGTGTTGAGACAAGAGAGGGTCACACCTTTTCCCTAATGAGGGCGCTCACAGCAACAGAATACAACCTGCCATTTTTAGCCATGTAGCTTCACTTTATTGTGGTTTGATTGATGGTAATAAAGTGACTGTACATGTCATTTTTTAACTCCAAAACATGGATGTAGTGTTAAGTTACTCTTTAAACTGAGACAGATAATCAGAACTAGTAATGATGATCACAGAGATTTAAACAGTTTTTGCCTGTGCAGAGGTGCGCTGTAATATCGTTCTACGTGTCATGCCTGGTTAATTTCACCAAGGTTGATGTTAGATGATAGCGTGTTGATGCTTTGTTTGTATAGGGCAGGTGTTTGTATAGGCATGCACACACACACACACACACACACACACACACACACACACACACACACAGAGGATTCAGCGTAGCTTGACCATGTCGCTGAGACCACATCACAAAAGATTACCATTCCTTTGTGGGCCTGGCTCTTTGACATTACCAGTGGGTCAGATCATATCTCTGGATCCTGTGCCCTTGCATATTTGTTATCTGCTGAATGACGCGTCCTATCTGATGTGACACGGTGGCCGAACCTCTGACCGCTCTCATTATCCTCCTGACTAAGCCGAGGCGAGCAGCTGCTGCGTTCACATGCTGTTATCGTTCCTTTTCACTTAGCAGCACAGCTAACCTCATACCCACTCTCCAGCAATCACACAGGCATTCTTTAACAACGGTGTCACTTGCTGGCTTTGAAGCGTGCAGCTTACACAAACCCAAATAACTCATGTAAATGTTTGACATGAAGACAAGTTGTGTTGAAAGGAGCTGTTGAAGGAGAGTGAAGTAAGGCGCTATGGGCCCACAGAGGGCCTGATTAGAAGTGACTCTGCTAACAAGATAGCAGTGCAGGTGCCTGTTCAGCCTTCCAGCGGCCACACACTTGTCCATATGCAGGAGAGGGTTGTGAGCTCAGTGATCGCCCCTATATTAGGCACTTCCTTATCCTGCAGATTCAGGAAATCACTGTGAGACAGTTTTGCTAGATTAAGATAAGAGAGAGAACCACAGCCGCTCTCAGATACAGGCGTCTGGATACAAGCCAACTCCACTCCTACTGTGTAAATTCAGTAAAATCTCTGAGTATTTTGATTAAACAAGCTGTACTCAAAGAACTCATCTGAAAACACATCTTCACATTTTGTGAGGTGCACACACAACAAGCATGTGTTTTTTCTGCTTTTTACAGCTTTGTCAGGACACTTTGTAGGAAGGTGCTAATTAATTTACGCCCAACAGTTAAATACCACACAGCAAGTCAATATGCTCAAATACAATTTCATTAGCTTGAGCTAAGTAGTCATTTTCCCAACTTATTCAAATCAGACCAAAGCATCACCCACAGGGAAAAGCCAACAATATTCTCCGACTGAGAACGATTGGCGTGTTTGCAATAGATAAGTAAGCAGGAATTTGCTGAAGCAACATTAGAAGGCCATGTTCCCTCTCAACCCAACCGGTCGAGGCAGATGACCGCCCACCCAGAGCCTGGTTCTGCTCGAGGTTTCTGCCTGTTAAAAGGGAGTTTTTCCTTGCCACTGTTGCTTGTGCTTGCTCTTGGTGGGAATTGTTGGGTCTCTGTACACATAAGGAGTCGGTCTAGACCTGCTCTTTATGACAAAGTGCCCTGTGATAACGTTGTTATGATATGGCGCTATATAAATAAAACTGAATTGAAACTGAATTGAATGTTATAGTAGGATGAAGACAGATTGACACAGTGCTCCTTGATCACAGCGGATATCAGCTGCCCGTACGCTCAATCTCAGCCTGACTCTCAGGTTCATGTTTTTTTTTTTGGCACTGTGCTGAAGAGAACAACTGCGCCTTTATACAGGTACATGGGCAGCAGACACTTCCTAACTATTTCACCGACTAAGACTAAATTAATGAGAATGTCTGAGACTTCCATAAGGTAAGGCATGTCATGTCGAGCAAGTCTCTTAAACACTGTCGCCTGTGGCGTCTCAACTCATTACTGCTCCTTGTTAAAAGTTGACCCAACTGCCAGCTAGAGAACCTTGCAATTTTCCCAAAAAAACCCCGTCTTTAAAGCTATTTTGTGCAGCATTCCATCAATGCTGTTGAAGTGTAATGCGACTGTCTTAACTGGAGTTTTCCTCCTCTGCATTGACAGCATTCAAAATATTTGGCCAGGATTCCTGACAAGTGCTGCCTTTGATGTGAGACAGCATGCCACCTCTCCCGCCCCCCTCTTAAACACCCTAATTATCACTCCTGCTACTCCGGTGCATGTGAACTAACGCACCTCTTTCTGACGGGTTGGAAACTGCCTCAAGACACTGCTCAGGTAGTGCAGCTTGTTTATGATGTGCCAGGGGCTAACGGGGTATTTCTGTCGCTTTATTACACAACCTTAGCAGACTGAATTAAACCCTATATTTAAGATTTTTGAATTCAGCGTTATTTCAGTAGAATAGATCATGGCTTATGTGTTCCAGCTTTAGTGCCTCACTGTGATCTTGCTGGGATGTCTGGACAGAGGGACGGACTGATGCAGTGGCTGCAGTTTCTAATTATCAGCCACACGCTCCACAAGGGAAAACCACAGACCCGTGAACTGAGCAGGTGATTGCTACACACTTCGCTCCACATTGTTCACCTCTCCCTTCCTGTTCAGTGTCGAAGCAACAGACCACAAACTTTTGTCTCCTCCCATCCCCCATACTCTGTACCTTTCAGTAGTTCTCTACAGGGAGTAGTGCAGGCTTCAAGCACCAACATGCTCTGCACTGTCATTGGCAGCGACCTGCACTTTTAATTTACCCAATTTGAAACCAGAGAAATATGCAGTGGAGAGGAACACCCATATCAGTGTCATGTAGCAAGTGTGTGCTGTGCTGTCAAGTGGCAGGATGTGTATTTACTCCCTCTTTATTCTCTCTCTCTCTCTCTCTTCGATGTTTTGTTTAAACACACCACAGAGCAGAGTTTTCCATGATCCAATCACTTCCCTGATGCTTCTTGTGAATTTGCCAGGAAATTTATGAGTGGGGTGGGCTGTGTACTGTTAAGTCACGCTGGATGCAGTAATCGTTCCTTAATGAGAGGAAGTTCTGATGTTACCGGCGGGGTAGGATGCATTAACAGTTGAATATGATACATAAAATCCAGTCTCCTCTTTCCCTTGACTGCATGGTGGGAAATCATTTCATATAAGACAGCATTAACCAGTGAGCTTTCTTATTTCTGGAGATGTGATCTTGAGAGTGCGCAGCATGCCAGTGAACTTTTCCTGTCCAAACATATTTCAAAGTAAACTCGGCCCGTTGGCTATTAATTTAAGATGGAGAGATATGCTATAACATGCAGGCCTGCAGCCCCGGAGATCACCGTCAGCAGCCAAATATTCTCTCAGGAGGAGGTGGGCTGGCTCAGTCTGACAGTGAGGCATGTCTCTCCTCTATGTTTCTATACCTAATTTAACCAGGCACTCTGACAAAAATACATTCTTATTTATAATGGTCTGAGGGAAGGGGCAATCGGACGGGGGGACATATCCAGTACAACCCCTGTATTGTACTACAGAGACCACTGGCCAACACCGGTGCATCAGCTGAGGGTTTAGCGAGAAACATGCTTGCACAAGCCTGCAAACATGCATGCGTGGCATTAATGTGCACACAGGAAGACAAATTGCAATTACCAAGCGAGAATTTACAGGTACTCAGGTACTCCATCACGGCAACCTGTTTTCAATCTCAAAAAATAAATCTAATGAATGCAATAAAAATATACTGGCCAATAAATAAAATAAACCATCTGTTTAATTTTTGCTATTTGGCTCCCTGTGTTAGTGTTGGCCCTGCTTCAGTGCTACTGGACAGACTTCCTTGTTCAACAAATCAGCATTTTTTCTTAATGTGAAGATCATATTTGTTGTTGAGATTTTGCATTTGTACATGCAGGCAGAGAGATAAAACAAGTGACCTCAGAACCTCAGACTTGGAGCAGTTGAGGTGGCGCAGGTAGTGATGGTGTGTGTGTGTGTGTGTGTGTGTGTATAGAGCTTTTTTAAGGGTGTAAGTGTGTAGAGAGTCTCATCAGTATTCCTTGGAAGCATCTGTACATGTATGTCAAAGACCATCAAATGACCCCCAACCTATTAGAATTGATGCTGGTGCAGAGAATCAATATTTCTATCAATAAACATTGGACAAGGAGTGAGTTGTGGGCCAGTGAATTTGACTTTGACATTGAATAAGCTGGGACTGGCTCCAGTCCCCCACGACCCTACAAAGAATAAGCAGGTAAAAATAATGGATGGATACGACCTATCATTAATGTCCTGCATTTTAAATCCCTCTGTAGCAAAAGTACAGAAGTGATATTAGCTAATTGGACTTAAAATACCAAGTCATTCAAAAATGTCTCCTGCGCCTGAATGCGATATATAACATTAATAGATTGCTAATACTGATGCATCAATAACTGCTGACTAAGTTGGACTTAATGACCAAACTTAGTCCAGTGGTTCCCAACCTAGGGGTCAGGCCCCCTCCAAAGGGTCACACGATAAATCTGAGAGGTCATGGGATGATTAATAGGGTGTCGGAAAGAAGAAAAATTCATTTTTTCTACACAAATCTTTATTGATTCTAATTTTTGCTGTTTACGAAAAAAATTATAATTTTACCTCTTTGGGCCTCTGAACAGTTATTTAAGTGAAACCATCTAAGAGGTTTAGAGGGGAAATCACTCTTTGGTGGAGCATTTTTCTATGGGGTCACACGCCCAAAAGATTGGGAAACACTATTTTAATCTTTAACAATTGCAATTGTATTTTAGCTTATCATATGTTGTTTTATGTCAAATCGTAATAAGTAAAGTGACTACAGCTGTGAAATAAATGTAGTGGAGTAAAAAGTACAATATTTCCATCCCCCCTGTAGTGGAGTATAAGTATAAAGTAGGAAAACATGGAAATACTCAAGTAAAGTACAAGTAACTCAAAACTGTACTTCTTGTACTCAAGTACACTACTTGAGTATATGCACACCTACCTTACCAGAAGTTTCATGGTAGTGTCTCGACCTGTCTCTCACAACATGTATGATCTGTAGCTCTGTACGTTGTTGGCTCTGATGCTGACATGAAACTAGAACGTGTTCAGGACACCCAGATCCCTGTTCTCAAACACTGGCAGAAACCTTTCTTGCAGCCAGAGCAGAGTGTCGAGTTGTGGGAACCAGCAGTGGGCTGTGTCAGCCAGCATCACCTTGAGACGCTGAGAGAGAGGAGAGGATTGTCTGTGTTCAGCAGACTGAAGAGAGTGGACCAGATTGTACTAGTGGACTGAGCGGGCGGAGCTCACTCCTGTCCTGTGTAATCACTTAACTTTCTGTTTACTACTACACTTGTGCACATGAACGAGAAAGATTGAAAATGAGAAAAAAAATGAGAGAGGTCTCATAAACTAACTTCTTATTTGCGTGCAAGTGCAGGCGTATAAAAAAATAAAAAAATAAAAAAAGTAAGTGAATGAGTAAAGGGAGAGACATTGAGTGCGAGGATCAGGTTCCCTCACCGGCTTACTTTCACCTCTAATAGAGCCATTGCCATTCCTCAGGGGGAAGCGGTGCGTTCCCGAAACAAAGCTCCCGCTGTGTGTGTGCAGACCCCCCAGAGTGAACCTAAACCGTACACGCAGTAATGGGCTACTTTAAGAGTTTATCTGGCTCTAATAGACACACTTGTGCACTGCTCCCAGCCTCTAAATCACCAGGATAAGTCTGCGTGCGTGGAAAATGCTGTCATGCTCTAATGTGGCTGACAAAGAGCACAGTAGTTCAGCCTCTCTGAGCCTTTCCTGTTTGAAATTGTAATCTCCTACTGTGAGTATGTAGTTGCAGGGAAAACAGTGGATTGCGAGTCCAGTCGAGTATATCTGAGCTCAATAAAATGTGACTGGTTGAATAGATCTGGGATCTTTTTGCAAATTGAATTTACCTTTGTTTGTGGTCATTTGAAACTTGACTCAGTGCCAGCTCTTTAAATTTGTTGATAATGTAGTAAAAACATGCTGCTACCTTCAGTGAATTACCACGTACTTTAACACAACCCTACAAATTCCTCTTTATCTTTTCAATGTAGGCATCACTCCGCTGCATGAGTCTTGATCTGGCACATAGCAGCACAGTCTCTCTGCGTGTCTTTTCCAAGCTGATTGTGACTGGGTGTTTGCCTGGCACCAGCCTCAGTCCAGGGACCTGCTGGGCTTGTTTCCACAGACAGCCTGACCTCCGGAGCAGTATAGCAGCCGAGCTCAGTCTGCTGCCATTGTATGTCCTCGATCAACATTTCATAGGAGCACAATACCATGTGCCCCTGCCTGAGGTGACGGTTGACTTTGGGACTGATCTGACAAAGGCTGACAGAATAGGGAATGATGTAGCTAGAATGACTTCACAGTTTTTTTTTCTTTTTTTAGCTCGTGGTGAGAAGATTTCAACAGTTTCATTCTTATGGTATCAGAATTCCCAATGGCATTTAGGCATATGTAAATCATGCGCAGCATTACTCCTATCGAGCCTTAAGGCCTTTAGACACAGAGGACATGACGAATAAATGACACGAAAATGCGAACGTGAATATTTCGCATCAAAACTATTCATACTGGCAGCGATGCGAATTTGCGATAGATAGATAGATAGATAGATAGATAGACAGATAGACGGACGGATGGACGGACGGACGGACAGATCAGTTTATAGAACAGTTTGAAAAAATATATTGATGTGAGAATTAATTGCACCAAAAAAATGCCCCCGGTGTGTAAAGGCCTTTAGAAAGTTCTTTCATAATAAAATACCAAGGTTTTCTGCAGGGTTTGATTTCCACAACAACACCATCATCTAATAGGCGTAGCTCTCTGTGATGTAGTCTACATTACAATTAGAAATGGAGGATAAGGTTTGAGGAAAGTTTTTCCATCAGAGTTCATTACAGCGCGCCATGATTTTGCTGTGACGTAGAATTTGGACATGCTGTGGAGTGCATTCAGACCAGACTATCTGTGCGTTATGATGTCATTATGAGATTAGATTACATATGTGTTTGTTTCTTAATGTGTGGCTTTCTATAGGGTGTTGTTGCTACGCACTGTTCACATTCCCTCTTCAGCTGACAGATGGTCCCATCCAGCTACTCTCTGACAGCAAACACACACTGAGGAGTTGCTGACAACCTGCTTCAGGAAGGGCCTCGACTGGCCTTGGGAATGTGTGTGTGTGTGTGTGTGTGTGTGTGTGTGTGTGTGTGTGTGTGTGTGTGTGTGTGTGTACAATGCATTCTTATCCGATATGTTTCACTCTATCCGCACACACATAAACACAGCTAGAGTGTATGGGGACTCATCATTCAACTTAAGTCTCCAACACAAATAATCACAGGGTCCGACCACATGTCGCAACTCCTCTTCTGTGGGCTCTGACAGCTGTCAATCACTCTGCTGACCTGTAAACATACCTTTGGTGGGCACAGTTATTAAATCAAACTGTACAAATATAGCAAATCTAATGCTATTAATCTTTGCTTATTGACGTAACCCCGTGTTAAATTTAGATCTGGCTGGAAAGACTGGTAATATCAGATTCCACAGGGAGTCTGTTTAAAAAGGTCTCTAGATGGTGTTTATTTTAAGGCCCAATGGTGGACATGTTGATGGCTTTGCATGCTTTGGTGTCCAGACCTCTTCCGCAGAACCACCTAACAACCTCACAGAAATGTTTCTCAGTAACTTCAAACATGACTGCACATACAGAGCTCGCAAAAAAATATGTGGTTATTTATCAACTGCCCGAAACATTTCCAAGTCTTGCAATGAATCTTATTATTATAAGTGTAGGGTGTTGATTTTAAGGTCGGACACCCCACGTTGACTACATTTCACACTTCCTTCCTTTTATTATACACTAGCACACCTCTGTTCTGATATATCACTCATAAACAGTTAAACAAAGCTAACTGTATTTAACAGTTTGTCCTCTGGTTTCCCTTCGCCACATTTTTGGCTGCTAAATCAACACAAAAGAACTCAGGGTACCTAAAAGTGTGGTTCCCTTTTTCAACTTTCTGTGGTCTGTTGGTTGTAGAATAAAGCTAAACAGTGAAACGGGACTTTCCTGCTTTTTGAGTGAAACCTCAGTGTTTGTCCAACAATATGTGAGTGCCACCCTCCAATGCCTCTCCCTTATAGATTGCGGAGGAGTGTATTTGTCTATGGTGTGGCATGGGGCTTTTGCTGTTAGCAGTGGCCTCCCTGCCCTGCCTGTACGTGGCCGTTGAACCAAGAAGAACATACCAAACAAACACTTCAACACAGAACTGTAGGAAGATTGGGTTACTCTCGACATGAGAGGACATGTCAACTGCATTGTGTTACCAAAGGCGCACACTCCTCTGACCTTCAGAGAGTGGTGTCCAACTAGGGATGGAGCGGTTTAAAACCACCTAAACTCAGTATATCCACCTTGGTTGGTGTGAATTTGTAGTAAACATCATTTCTAACTGTCAAACTACCGTGTCTGAGCCAATGATGAGAGACTTTCTAGATCTTCTGATCCACTCAGGTGGTATTAAGCCATCAACACAGTGTGACAGACACTCAGTAGCACTTGTCTCTAATGTGCGGTGTTAAGTTACAACAGTGCTGGTGGAAAACCATCAGATAACTCCACACGGGTATGCAGGAGTGGCATGAGGAATGTGTCAGTTGTGCGTGCATGTGTGTATGAAAATGTGCATGTGCACCACAGCTGTCATTAATGGATATATTTCTGTCTCCGTACAGAGCTGAGATCCACCGGTACTGCTCATCACTTCGCCTACCTCATCAACACGTCTGACTACCGTATCCTGCGTATGGATGAGGACCATGACCGCATGTATGTTGGCAGCAAGGACCACATCCTGTCCCTGGACCTCCATGACATCAACAAGGACCCACATATTGTAAGACCATTCCCATGCTCTGCCTCCCCTCACCCCAAAATCTGGCCCCTCAAATGGGCTGTTACACTGGGATGAAGCAAGCGCCTTTACCTCAGCAGCCCCCAGGGCAAAATGTTCTGTTCTATTGCCCCAGCAGCAGCCATTTTGTTTAGCTCACATCTAGTTTTTGCTGGAGAGCACTTTTTCTGGTGTCGGGTCATTAAAACACTGTAATTGGGTTATGACAATCCCAACAGGACTAATATTAGCCTGGGTGGATATCCCTCCTGCAATTTTAGACCAGAAATCTCATAAATGCCAGTGATGTATAACAGGTCGGATTGTAACTATAAAATGTCCTCTGTTCCCCCCTGGCAGATCCACTGGCCAGTGTCCGAACGAAGAAGGATGGAGTGCCTTGTGAGTGGGAAGGATGCCAATGTAAGTACGCCTGTTGACAGCACTCACAACCTCAGCAGGGTCGTTCAGCAGAGGTGATTTCCATCAACTTGATAGGAAAAAAAAAAGAAAATATGTAGTTTTTCAAATGCATAGCATTAAAAGAATACAGCTCCCTCCATTGTGCACATTGGTTTTAATGTGAGGAACCTGTAAAAATGGCACTCACCTGTGAGGTTCAGGCTTGGCCCAGTAAAAGTGCTGGTTCCTTTCTGTCTAGCCAAGGAGACAGGAATGGATTAGAGCAGAGAAGCCCAGTCAATATCACCATCCTTCTCTCTGCCAGGCCAGGGTGGGGAGCACAACACCACTGGCTGATAGTTTGATATATTGTCCAAATATATACAGAAGCACAGTGTTACTGGTTTATTTTTAGTCACTTAGACTTGAGCATTCGGTAAATCTGTAGGAGGTGTACCAGTAAAATACGGCTATGAATGGTTTTTCGTTTAGATGTTTATTGCAGTTCAATTGACTCTGGTCTTTGTGTCTCCAGGAGGAGTGTGCAAACTTCATCCGTCTGATCGAGCCATGGAACCGGACTCAGCTGTACATTTGTGGGACAGGAGCTTACAATCCAGTCTGTACCTTTGTCAACCGCGGACGCAAACCTCAGGTTAGGATTAAAGCCTAGAAGGTGATCTCTCGGTACATCAATTTAGCAGACAGCGTTCTCCATCTTCATCATGAATGGCCTTGCTCGGCCTCTCCTTTTTCTTTCTCTTACCCAAGTTCTTACTCTCCATCCCCCTTATGCTAGGTTCCCTTTACAATGACTTTCCTCCATCATTAAGCCTGCTCAAGGTACCATGTCTACGCGTCTGGCAAAGCAGCTGGCACAGCTTCACCAGCGCACAGCTGTCACCCCCAGTGAGCTGTTAAAGCTACTCTGTTTAGACTCAGCCGTTAATGGGAGCGCTTGAATTTCCTAAACGAAGCCAGGCATCACTACCCTACTCCCCTTTAACACCTCACTCTTCTTTAAATATCACACTTGTTCCCTAATGATGACCAGGGGACTTTTTAAAGAGGGATAAATAAAAAGTAAATTTCCCATCGGACTCTCCCTCGAGATATACAGAGTGCTGCAGAGAACTTGCAACGGCAAGCGCGGCTTGCACGAGTCCCTTGTTGCATCTGGTTCCTACACGACCCTTTACTAACGAAGGGCTTCCATCCATTCATTCACCTATCCATCCACCCCTTCATACATCCTTCCAGGCCACCCGCCAGCCTCCACCATGTGAGACGTTGGGTAATTGGAAGTGGGAGCTCCCATTATGGGGTGCCAGTGGAATGTTCCAGTTCTAGTCCATTAATGAGAGGGCTGTTTTTTTCTCCGTCACATTGAACAGACAGGTCTGAGTCGTCCCCCCCATGAGCACCTTTCTCAGCTGGGCTGGGGAGTTAACTATGATTGCAAAAACATGAAATGATACACTCCACACAGATGCATGCACACACATATCCTGACATACATAAGGACATTTTTTTTGTCATTATTAATTCAACATTCAGACGGATTGTTGTCATTTGATTAAACCACTGTAGGGTATGTTCTTAAGTTCCCTGGTGCTTCAACTAGGAGCCTCATAGCTTTTGTAAACTGTAATAGCTAAATGTTTTGCTTTGGCAGCAGCTTTGAGGGGATCGTATGTAGCACACTGTGAGAGCCTTTATTGACTCAACCACAGGATAGAGAACTCTTATTGTTGCCTTTTCCACCATCTGGTCAAATAAAGCTACACACATTCCCTGCACAATCTTGCACACTCACATATATATATATTCCTCATGCACTTGCATGATATAAATTTCAATAGTATTGGTCTGGGGAGTCTCTCATTATGCCTGGAAGTCAGGACAGATTCAAAAGATGCAAATGGAGGTCAGGAAGGTCCTTGATCCTCCTCATCATTGGCATAACATCCAGACTGTGTTGCTGTCTCTTGTTTTAGACGTCCATGTATCTGCAGATGGCCCAGGCCAGAGGAAGGGCTAGCCGCGCAGCTGAACCAAGCGCGGTGCACGAGACACTTGGACTAAAGGTGCGATGTGGGCCCTGTCTGCACCGCAGCCCTGCATACTGCCTGGGCTCGTGGTCACCAGCAGCATGCTCCCTCTCTTTGTGTCTGAGCACATTTTGTCAATGCCATCTTTAACTTGACCATTAGTTGTTTATGTCCGTAACATTTAGCATGCATCTTTTCCAGTCCATGCACAATCTTTGTTTTGTGTAATATGGAATCACATTTAACTTCATTTAATGTCTTTTTTTTTTACTGTGTTTCACTCACTGTTTTGTGTAAGCTTCATTGTCTAAGCACCCTTTCATATCCATCATTGTCCTTTTTGTGCTTGCATTTGTGCTAAATGCCATATTTTGCATGAGAACTGGGTTATCAAGTGGAAATGGCTTCTCAGGCTGCTAAAAAATTCAGTTGACTTTTGCTAGGCACAAATTTAATTAAAACAGGCTTTCACTGCTGTTCAGTGCATGGTATATTCATTTTTATTTAGCATATATTTAGCAGCTTCCATGAACAACATACCCGAATCATCCATCCCGCTTATCTGAGACAATGCAGGATGTCCCACCCATCAGTCCTTCACCCCACCGAGCCCTCCGCCTTCTGTAGGAATGTGGTGCAGTCTCTCCCACAGAGGCGGCAGGACTAGTCAGCATCAGACCCACTCCCACAGCCGGCTCTGTTAGCCCAGAGCAAACACCAGCCATCTGTAGCTAACTAGCTGTGCAGCAAAGGAAATAAAAGAGCCACATACTTGAACATGTCTCCACTGTTTGAGCTCTCCAAGCACTTTAAAACACAGAAAGAGACTTTTGAATGACATGAGGGCTTTAAGTGAAGTGGGACACTTTGAAAATGTTGCAAATTTTTTTTTTAGTCTGATTTTTTTTAATATGTTGCAACAGCAGGGTTGTAAAAACATGTTCAGGGCACAGTTTCCCTCTGGTACACATAAATGTTTGTGACCTTTTTTTACACGTCAACATCTGGCATGGCTGGGAGTGAGCTGCCAGCACCTTCGTATTTGCACGAGTGGTGATTTTAATCAAAGATGAGTAGGGAATTGTACAAGGGTGCGTGTATGATCCAATGAAGTACGTTTGGCACAGTGCCATATTCTCTCCCCTGCTTTAGTGCTGATGGACAACGACAGAGATGTCTCCATCTCTGTACCCGTTGGGAGAGAAAAACGGGGATTGGACATACTCTGGTCTGTAAGGCAGGGCTACAGGACATGTCATTGCATGCCACTGATTCATTTTCCCCCACTCTCATACGCAAATTCCTGCCAATCACCTTTCAGTGCTTGCGTGCAGGGATGCCACGAGCAGTGAGCATCAGTCATCCAGCCTCTATCCCAGGTTGTTTTCACTGTGCTGGATTACAGGTGTCAGCAGTAGGCCTGCACAGCCATAGGCACCAAGAAGCTGAGAGATATTTGGCATGTAGCTTATTATGCAGAGAGAAGCAGCCCACGACACATTGTTTTCCACAGCAGAGTGGCATAGGGATGGATTAGAAATTCCTCACTTTCCCCGCATGCATTTTTCTGTATGAATGCACGCTCATTATTCTAATACTTCATCCCCCATCAGGCCGTGTAGGTCCCACAGGAGTCAGAGGGAGCACATTTGTGCCTCATTTTCCCTACACAAGAGAATCCCAGTGACAAGATGAAGTGTGCTGAATTTATTGCCGTCTCCATATGATTTTTCCATTTCAGGAAGAAATCTTCCATTTGGAGCCGGGCAAAGTGGAATCTGGGAAGGGAAAGTGCTCCTACGACCCGAAGCTCAACAGCGTGTCAGCTTTGATCAGTGAGTATCATCTTGGTTTGGTCACATGAGGGCATAGGCACGGGTACAGTCAGGCCCAGCACTCTTCATAGCAATGGCAGTGTCATCCCATATGGATTCTTCATCTTTTATCTCCTGTTTCTTTATATGGCCTTCTTTCTGCTCACAATTTATATTTTTGGCAAACTTTGTTAACATAAAATATTTATCGTCTGTCTTTGAAGAAGTCAAGAAGTTGAGGCCAAGTGTCCTTTCCATTCTGTGCCTATTTCCCACAGTGAGCTGCTTAGTCTAATCAGCCTAATCATTAAATCCTTAGGAATGTTTCCTTGTTAGGGTGGAGATGGGCACAATAATATGCACCTATTAAAATGTGAATCCCTCACTGGGGAATTAGTGGCTTCCAATCAAAACACTTAGGATATGTTGGGAAAACTTTTCATGGCTTGTATTAACATTTGAAAGTAAAATTTTCTTTGCCAGGGCTCATACAGTCTTGCTTCTCATGGAGCCGGAGTATTTGCACGTGTTGTAGTGGTCAAACAATCATATTTACAGATGGGTACAGAAGGGAAAACCTGAATAAATGGGTGGAGAAACATAATGACTGGTGTGATGGATATGAAAATGATACAAATCATATGCTATTGACTTTGCAGTTACCAGATCTTAACCCAGTGGAACGCCTATGGGAGATTCTGGATCATCATGTTAGACAGCACTCACCATCACCATCATCAAAAATTAAATGAGGGAATTTTTTTGGAAGAATGGTATTCATCCCTCCAGTAGAGGTCCAGTTGGAGAATCAATGGCAAGGAGCATTGAAGATGGTAGCCCAACACTCCTTACTAGGACACTTACTAAGTCTTTCCTTTAGTTTGCCACCCATTTGTATGTACTCTGTGTTATAATGTGGGTATAATGTTTCAGGAAAGTCATTGGACCAAAATATCAGAAATAAATTAGGTCATCTACTATACAAGAGTGAGGACGTACATGTATTCCCACTTTTATTCACTATCTATTCATCATGTTATAGTAATATCATCTGTTGTTTGTAGCATTCATGAAGGCAGTGTCCTCTGTCCCTTTGCCCAAGGTCACTTAGTCAGGTCCAGACCACACAGTTGCCACCAGTGAAAGGCGATCTTCATCTCTGTGGGTGTAAATCACTGGCACTACTTTCCCACATTAGCGCAGTGCCAGCTGACCAGTATGGAAGCGGTACTGTCATCCAAGATGGATTTACCTCCCACTACCACCAGTTAGCATCATACAAGGGACACTGTAGTTAGTGTTGATAAGGATTAAGAACCCTGTACCACCACAATAGATTTACCACTGTTCAGCTCTCCACCACATTAGACATCCCATCATCCATGGACATTTTAATGATACATCATCAATCTCCATATAGCGCTGCCGAGGACCATGACATTGAGTATAATGGTGGTAGGACAGTGTTTTTTGTTTCCTCTGCTCCACCTCCTGCTGTCTCCTTATTCCATCTCTGAGAGCTCTGACAGTCACACCTGTTCTCCAGTGGGGCCCTTACAGCAGCTGGAGGACCAACACCTTGCCTTCCTGTGGCTTAACAAGGCTGTTGTATACATTTATCAGTCTGCACACATGGATGTGTTCATATTTTATGTCTTTATGGCGTGTGTGTGAAGGCTATTTCAGGAAGTTTGCACATTGTTTTCGGTAACGCTTTGTTTTACATGTCCCATAATTTTTTTTGTGGTTTCCTCAGAAGTATCCTGGAAAGAACATAGCCTACTAATTACAAGGAAAATAGAGGCAGTAAATATAGTAAATACCCATACATTTATTTATCTTTTAAGAAGAGAACCAGAAAAAGAAACAGAAAATGTTATAGTGGTTTGATAGTTGGGAAGGGTTTACAAGCAGTTTCCACAGAAAGTTCCTTGAAGGAAATGCTAAAATCTTAATGACAGGAGTAACTCATGAGATCCATTTTAACACATGTATTATTGGAAACTAAATTGTCTATATTTGTTAAATATTATTCTTGTCTGTTTACTATACTAAAAGACCAATTTAAAATGCTTGTTTAGTTCACCTGCTGGCTAAAACTTTGGTAAAACCTTGGACTAACTTTAGTAAAAGTTAGGTTACACAACCAATTAATTTGAATTAAGGGAATTAAGTGTAAGGGATGGATTACACAGTAACTTTGTCTGTTCTAACGCAAGTTGCAAATGTTAGCATGTCCGGCTAATTAGCTTACTACCTATAGTAGTGACCTTGCATTATTTCCAAAGTCAACTGGGGCATGTCATTAGCTAACTACATTATTTCAGGTTATGTTAGAGAAATTACATGTTCTGGACTGGAACATCCACCATGTAGGAGCCAAGATGCTATTATATCAGAGTTTAGAGTAACGATAGTAACCAGGGCTAACTAGCTCTACCCTGCAATACACGAACAATGCAGCTCCTTATTTCCATTTCATCTTGGATCATCAGCTGGTCAGGATGCTGACTTTTTGTCTACGGCATGCATTTTTAGTATGTCTTTAGTCTTTTAGCATTAGTGCTATACAGTAGCCTATGTAGCCACCTTCTGCATATTTAGGACTTTTTTGAAATGAGAAGCATTTCAAAATGAATTAGATGGAAACTTTAAAACGTTGCCTGGAGATGGACTTTTCAACCAACTTCTGTACTTTTGGCATTAGCATTAGCTTACACTAGCTAGCTACAGGTAATAAAATCTGTTAGCTTGAAATGAGAAGCCTGCTTTTGTTTACTTCTGTGTGAAATCGAGGAGTAATTGTTTCCAAACTTACTGTGAATATCTATTGGTTAATCTGCCCCCCATTTTCATTGTAAACTGCATCATGTGCCAAGAATGTAAAGCTTAACAGGCATAGTAACAGTAACTAAGGGGGACGGGGCTTAATGAATAGTCAATTGAACGCTGTTTCCATTTTCCCTGTAACTAATAACAAATTACATAGTCTTTTCCAGAAACCTTCGTAACAAATTACAGTTAAATTATCAGTTCCTTTCTAGGAAACTATGGAACCCATGAAATAAAGCATTATCCTGCTTTGCAGCCTTTCAAGGATTGTTCACTTGCTGATTTATAGTATCATCAACTTATCCACTTTGTGTCTAAATGAAGACAAATGTGGAGCTTCTGTATTGTGGAATAAAGAGTTCTGAGATGTTGGGTTCTAAATATACATTTTGAAATAAAAGCCTTGGTGTTTTTGTGCCAAGGGTGGTGCTGGAATATTGTCAGAGTCAAGGAATTTCACTAAACTGAACTCTCTTTCTCAGATGGCGAACTGTATGCTGGGGTCTATGTTGACTTTATGGGAACAGACTCTGCCATTTTCCGTACTTTGGGGACAAAGACCGCCATGCGAACAGATCAGTACAACTCCAGATGGTTAAATGGTAACTGTCCTATTTAGCCTATCAATGATACGTAGGGCTTTCATCCAGCTTGTGCAGCCTTCCAGCATGGTTTTTCAATACACAATCCAAATGTATAGCTGATGTATAGCTGAACTGAAAAGATTCTGGTGTTTGCATATGTTTAGAATCTCTCAACAAGTTATAAACAGGAAATGCTGACAGTTTATAAAAGATTTCAGCCAGATGTTTTCCCAAATTCATCCTCCGCCTAAACAAGTCACCACCTCTTCTCCCCACAGATCCCACTTTCATCCACGTACACCTCATCCCGGACAGCGCAGAGAGAAATGACGACAAGTTGTATTTCTTCTTCCGGGAGACATCCTCTGAGATGGGCCAGAGTCCTGTGACCCAGTCCCGTATAGGACGCATCTGCCTGGTGTGTACACAGTGAGAGGCGTGTTTGTTTTGTGGTGTAAACATAATGAAAAGAAAGCCTGCATCGATATGAAAAACAGGCTGGAGCCTCCTGAGGCAAGTCACCCACTGTGCTGGGCGCAGAACTAGTATTTGGCCAACGCTGATGTGCTGGAATCCACATGTGTCTTTAACCTTCCTGTGTACAATGCATCCCTCTGTCTGTGAGGTTGCCCTCTGACCTCTGACCGTGTGATCTTCTGACCTCTTCTCCCCGGTAGTCCTAAAACACTTGAAGCTTTTAGTGTACATGGCAGCGAATAACTCACTGTCTTTAAAAAAAACCTTTCTTTTAGAGTCCTTCTCAGTTAAACTAGACTTCCTCCACAAAAGCGTGTGTGCCCTAAAAATACAAAGTGAGCTGAGCAACAAAAAGAAATAACATCAAATGTCTCTGGAAAGCTCATATAGTGTTTAAACTGTGTGAGTATGAGTGTATGTGTTCTCTTATAGGTTTGCGTGCACAGCATACAGCGGGTGTATGAGCACCGGTATGAGTGAGAAAATGTGGCTTACATGTGCTCTACGCCTCAGCTGTTTGCCGTTGTATTTATTTGAGGGGGTCAGATGCTGACCCGGCACACAAACACTCATCCCCCTCTCAGTGGGCTCTGCAGCGGCCTCCAGAAACCCGGTCCCGTCATTCTTACTTCGCCACACATCTGGATACTCTTACTGCCATTCTCTGCAACCTGCACACCACCAGAAATACACTCAGCTGTATACTGTAATTACAATGCAAATTATGAAAACATTTCAGCTCCCAAAATGGGATTCATCAGAAGCACATGAAGAATGTGAAGCCTACAACCACCCTTTAAAATGAAATATTAAAATATACATACATGCTTCTAAAGATGCTGATTATGGAGGAGGACTCTAAAGCACATACTGGTCTCAGCTCTTTCTTACTGGGATAGATTCTGGCCTTGCTCCACCACAGATGGAAGAGTCTAAATAGGAGGAGACAGTGTTTACCATCTCACTCCCCACCCCCCTTCCTTTTAGCTTCCTGGCTTTGCAATCCAACATGTACTGTATAGTGTGTGCGTGTGTGTGTGTGTGTGTGTGGGTGGGTGGCTCCACCTGGGTTTGTTTTCAGTAGGAAGACAGAGGAGACTGTGAGTTTGAGCGAGTGATGGAGAATCTGTTCTGTGTCTCCGCCCTCTCAAATTACAGAATGATGATGGAGGCCACTGCTGTCTGGTCAACAAGTGGAGCACCTTCCTGAAGGCCAGGCTCATCTGCTCGGTGCCAGGGGCCGACGGCATGGAGACGCACTTTGATGAGCTCCGTGAGTACAAAGACCTTGAGATGATGCTGTGGTTCCTTTCACAATTTTCAGTCGAAGTGGTAATCTGTAGGTTACTTGTGTGGGTGGGGGGTGTCGTATAGACGTCCTTGTCAATAAAACATCCTGTCAGACTAGTGATATCTTTTCCTCAGATTTTTCTGTAGGTGGTGCTTCACTGCTCTCTTGCCAGATTACATTTTACACATCTAGGGCTGCAACTAACATTCATTTTTATTATTGATTATTGTCTCTATTAATTGAGTAATCATTTGGTCTATAAAATGCCAGAAAATAGCAAAATAATGCCCATTATTATTTCCCAGCACCCAAGGTGACATCTTCAAATTGCTTGCTTTATCTGACCAACAGTCCAAAACCCAAATATATTTAGTTTATTATCATATATGAGGAAGAAAAGCATCAAATTCTCACTTTGGAGACACACATTTTCTAGTAAAATACCTATGTAAACGATTATTAATATCGATTAATTTTCTGTCGGTCGACAAATCAATTAATCAACTAATCATTTCAGCTGTAAATACATAATGCCCTGTGCACCTGAGGAGCAGAGATCTATTTTATGTTTTCTGAGAATGATCAGGTGCTTAGAACAGCAAATGTAAAAGCTTATATGTATATACTGTAGATATTAAAACATTATTGTGTCAATCTTTGACTATCATTTAACATAGACATACTACTTTTTTCCCCAAATAATTTGTACTACTAACACATCCTGAAAAAGTGTTATTAGCCAAGAACTTTTGTTACACTCTGTTTTTTTGAAAGAAACGAAATCTCCTCTTTGTGCAGTTAATCATTTTGACAGAAGGTATCGAATAGCAAAGAAAAAATACAAAAATGACATGACTGGATTTATCTCAGACATATTCATTTTCAGGTTTCTGTCATGTATGATCACATCTGAAATATTAAGTAGAGAACAGTCTACTGCGGGGTCTGTTTCTATTGCTGCACCTGCCAAGAGTATACACACACCAGAGCTCAGTCCTTGGTCCATATGGCAGTCCACTCCCATCATATGGGCCATACAGCGTATTATAATGGGAATGACACACATAATCCCACCGCTGTAGTTGTCATTTTCTCTCAAGATGTCTTGAACAAAAGTGTCTGTTTTTTTGTGTGTAAGGGGGTGGCCTGATGGCAGGCAGATCAGATCACCAAGCAGGAATGTCTGTGACTGTGAGACTATTAACCTCTGCAGGGGAGGCTCTTTCTCTTTCTGTCTCACTGGTTTAAAATAGAGCCATAGAGCGTGATAGGGGACTGGTGCGTGAGGCTACTGTTGCTCTTCAACTAATCTCAAGAATGAAAAGTGCCATGCCTGTTGAATCTGATTATATATTTTTTTTGTCTCTTTATCTGGCTGACACATTCCTTGCTTTTATCTCAACCTGCCTGAAGTTCTAAAAGCACTGCTTTGTTTTTACAGGTGACATTTATTTTATCCCTCTTTGAACAACTGAAAAAGTGACACACACTTGAAAAATCTGTGGCCTTTTTTGTGTGTGCAGCCACTTCACTTTAAATGATGTGCAAGCGGTTCTGAGTGGGAATGGACTCACTTTGCTGTTACAAATGAGGATTCTGTCTTTGCTGGTCAGGTTAGTGTTGATACGGGCGTGCTGTGCAAAGTGGTTCTGTGAGAGAGTCGGAGAGTCGTCAACTGTTGGCGCTGATGATTTTAAGGATATTTCTTGGATAAGGCAGGGACAGGCATGACAGGGTAGACATGCCCATAGAGAAGGAAAGACTGCACATGTCCTAGAGGGGACAGTAATTGGATATGATTGAGTTTAATGCTAATGGCTTCACATTTACTGTCTAGTTTGAATGTTTATAAAGCTCTCTTGCTGGAGAGTTTGTCTTTACAGAGGGAAGTGGAGATTGTAGGATTTCACAAGGGCAAATTGGTCTTTAACTATTGGCACCTAGGATGCAGGTCATTCAAGGATTACTTGGACATTTTGAGAGACACGCTTATTCTTTCTTGCTGAGAGTTAGATGATTGATACCATTCTCATGACTATATGTTGTATGTGAAGCTACAGCCAGGTGAACTTAGCATTAAAGACTGGAGACAGGGGAAACATTTAGCCTAGCTAAGTCCAACAACCTACCAGCACCTCTAAAGCTCACTGATTAACACGTTATATATGGTTTATTTAATCTGTACAAAAACCAAACCAGTGGAGCTTCCAGGAAGTCACTACACCCGGCCAAGAAATATTCCCACATATAACCCCCCACAAAACCACAAATTGTGTTTTTTACACTTGTTATGGACTTAAAAGGTGCTGGAAGGTGACTTTTTTTACCTTTGGACAGAGCTAGCTAGGCTAGCTATATTCCCCAGTTTCCAGTATTTATGCTAAGCTAAGCCAGCTGGCTGCAGCATCATATTTACCGTACAGATATGAGAGTGGTGTCAATCTTCTCATCAAACTCTTGACAACAAAGCTAATAATGTCAAACTACTTCTTTAAGAGTCTACATACATACTGCATGTAGTAAGGAGGCACCGCAGATGCATTACACTACACAGGTGAAAATTGTTTCAAGCCAGGACAGAAATATCAGTTAGCCATGCTTGAGTGAGAAGATTCTTAAACTTTCCCCCTTTCTTTAAGAGTTTTAATGAAACAGCTCAACACAAGTCATTACTGAGAAGTTTGTTGAAATGTCCAGACCAGCGGTAGTCCTGACGTGGTAGTCTCATGTAGAAAGGCATTATGGCAAAGCACGCCTGAGACCTGGGGAGTTTTTACAGTTGGAATATGTAGCAATTATTGGCTCTACCTGACAACTTGACCCGAAACCGAAATGACCCACAGTGATTTACAACACATTGTTAAAATGCTTTTTTACTCAATAACATACAAAAATAGAAAAAAAAGCCCCTGCATTTTAGATGTGGAGCGTGAAGTCTATAATCAATAGCTAGAGAGATGAAAAGGCAGAGGACAAGAAAAAAGAGCCAAATGGAGAAAGAATGAGAGGCGCTAAGAGGAACGGACTGCAGATTTAAAAAAACAAAAAAAAAAAAAACAACCCAAAAGCTGATCAAGTAGAAAATGAAATCTTATTTGAGGAAATGGGATGTATGGCGGCTGAGATTTTATTGCCACACAAAAATAAGAAAAACAGTGGAATCTGGATCCTTTCCTAGCTGTTATTAACACGAGATCCCCTGGAGCTAAGTAATCACTGCCCTGTCAGGATAGCTTTTATGGCAAATCACATTTTTTTTCCATGTTTTCCTGAAACCTTGATGTGTTAGCGACTGTCCATGATAGCTCTATCTTGGCCTCAACGGTATATTCGCATACTGTGTTTTCGCGTGCAAATTGCTCGTTTCTGCAGTATAACAGCTGTATGTCATGACAAGGATCATCTGTTGTGTGACACCCATGACAGCCTGTCGTGCTGCGTCCATGCTAACCCATGACCGTTCCACTGCTCCGGCTGTGGCAGCTGTGGAAGATGGCATGGCATGGTTTCGTGTGTGTGTGTGTGTGTGTGTGTGTGTGTGTGACTTTGGGGAATTTAGTAGCTACTGAGCAATAAGGACAATGTGCCTGCTATCTCTCAGCTTTATCCATTTCTCCAGGAATGAGCTCACGGTTCTAGACAGTCCCCAGAGGAAGACTTGACTATACAGACTCAGACTCAGACTCACTAATGTGGACAGGACCAGAACCCAGCAGTGCAGATTCAAAGACAATTCTCACCCCCTTCATGTATTGTTCTATCTGCATAGCAGCCTGACAGCTAATTTCTCATCCTGGTCTATATGGGACTGCAAGTGCGTAAATCTGAATTGGTATACTTTTTTTGTGTCGATCAGTTCTCCTTCTGTTTCCACACTTTCCAAGCTCTAATAGTCATATTTTTAGCTTGATCCTTCCATCTCTTGCTTGTTGACTCTCTCACCAATCACCTCTTTACTCTGCGGTCATTTTCCTGCGCAACTCGTTTGGGAACACATTCTCCATTTTGTGCCGAAGGCCCTTGTCCTATTGTTGGCCGTGAACGTGCCTCCTGGGACTAGTATTTAGGTCGGGTACCAAACAGGAGAGAGACTTATCACCCATCACATGTCTGGGTCCTCTTATTTGTTGCTGTAGACCTTTTCTCAGTATCAACAAAAGGATAATCTAAATCAGGCAGTGTCCAATGTCAGAGCCCTGCTGCACCCTGTAGAGTATGTGAGCATTGTTGATTTAGAGACCTCCAAAATTGGCTCAAGAGTATATGATGCAGTTCTCCTTTGGGAGAGAAGAGATATTTCCTTTCCCTCGAAGTGGAAGACATGAACTATGGAGGCAGGAAGAGGAGAATCCCTGCACATCATGTTTAAACTGTCTGTCTCCTCACAAGCAGTTTCAATCACGTTGTTCCAGTCTAGACTGTAGAGAACCAGACTGTTTGATTTCACTGCTCTACTGCTAAATATTATTGCTCCGGTGCTTGGATTGGATTTCTTCGTTGCTTTGTATAAGGGTGATGTTTAGGTGATAAAGCCTCTCAAGGTTCGGGGTTCGATGTGTTATCTTGTCAGTAAGACCTTCACCTTACGTGTCCTTCCTGAGGCCATTGTTCAGTTTCCTGTTGCACAAAGTCGATTACTTTGGTTTTACACCTAATGTTTCCATCAGGATGTGAGAACGGCGGAAGGGCTGTCTGTCTGGATAGAAGAGACTCACTTTTTTAATCTCTTATTATTTCTATTGACTGCAGTTTTCCTCGTCCTTTTGGCTTATGTAGCTATACTAGTGGCGTAACTCTAGGGATGGCACTGTCGGTCTGTCAGTTGGTTTTTAGTGAAATGTGTTGATATCTTTTGGATGAATAGCCACAAAGTTTGGTACACATATTCATGCCCTCCCTCAGGATGAATTGTAATAATATGTTTTATTATTTTGTGCCATCAACGGGTCAAATTTTTGATTTGTGACCAAATATCTGCAAAATGAATGAAATTCCTGCTGTACGTTGTGGTTAGTGCTAATTAGCAAATGTTAGCATACTAACTAACATCATTAAACTAAGATGTTTAATATGGTAATAGCTCACCCACATTCACACTAACATTTAATAAGCTGCACAAAAATTCTCACATGAACCCCTGACCTTTATTATTTTGATGCAATTATGGATTTCAGGGACTCTCACAAAAGCATAAAGACACAACACTTTGCTCATTATCCAAATCCAGTAGTGGGTTCAGCTTCTTTGTTAGTGCATCACACCTTCCGGGGAGGTGTTGCCTAAAGGGCTCTCTGGCTAAGAGAGGTTGGATTGACTGAAAGCTGTGTAAATATTAGTAAAGAAGAGTGCTTGTGCTGTGGAGCATGATGTTTCCTTCACTCGTTCTGTTTGCACTGACGTGATTTCTCTCTTTTTTCTAACAGGAGATGTTTATATACAGCCAACACAGGATACAAAAAATCCTGTGATATATGGAGTCTTCTCTGTCTCTGGGTTAGTGTACTATAACAGATACTCTATATGCACAATAACTGTAATAGGTTTTAAGAGGGTTTTTTTATATATATTATTTTGTGAAATAAATGTTCCTTCCTTTACTTTCTCTATACAGCTCTGTCTTCAAAGGCTCAGCAGTTTGTGTCTACTCCATGGCAGACATCCGCATGGTCTTCAACGGACCCTTCGCCCACAAGGAGGGTCCCAATTACCAGTGGGTGGCCTACACTGGGAAGATCCCCTACCCTCGACCCGGCACGGTGAGTTTCAAATCCACGCTGACCCCACACATGAATCCCACAGCAAGCTGACATAACAGTGACTTCTCCCTGATTTAGACCTCAAATAGAAACCATCTGAACAAGATGCAGGCATCAGCATGACCAAACTCAGAATATTACTGTAAAGCAGGCTCTCAAATAGGCTTTTTTATGTGATTATGTCAGTTTTGACCCACGCTTGGAATGTTAAAGCTTCTGTTTTTCTTTCAGTGCCCTGGAGGTACGTTCACCCCCAACATGAAGTCCACTAAGGACTATCCAGATGAAGTGATTAACTTTATGAGGAATCACCCTGCCATGTACAACGCAGTGTACCCGGTACACAAGCGCCCCCTGGTGGTTCGGACCAATGTAGACTATGAGTTCACCACCATCACTGTGGACCAGGTGACAGCTGCAGATGGCAACTATGAAGTGCTCTTCTTAGGAACTGGTGAGTGTTTTGTAAACTTTAAATTTGATTTAATTCGATAGAAATGAAGGAAGGAGCCAAAACTCTGTCTCATCACAACTTTTTTAGGGTTATTTACATGTGTACTTGAAGTCAGTCTGAACCCATGAACCTTTTGATCAGAGTCAAAATGGTGAATAATAGAGAAAAAAAATCCCCCCATGGAAATAAATCCCATGTAAGTGGAGGGCTTGTCTCCCTCAGCAATCATGTATCATTAGGAGAAAAGCATTCTTGCCTTTTGTGCTTGAGTGGAAATTTAACCAATCAAAGGGTTTGTACCTCGCTCTATTCACATGAAGTAAACAACAGGAGATTTGTACCTGGAGGGCAGGGGTGGATAAACAGCGGGAGGGAGAGAAAAGAAACGGGGTAAGAAGAAGAGGGGGGTGGTGGGTACAGTTAGGATATCCATCACCTTAATCTTGCCCACTGGTGTAAGAGAGATTATCTATTTGTCTGCATGCCTTGGACGTTTAATAAGGCCCCAATATGAGAGCAGCAGCCACCACACAGTATGCAGTCCTCACATGTTGCATATGACACCTCTTAACTGGCTTCTTTGTTCATCTGTACATTACGGGGAGGAGACTGATGGGTTTTATGTGCGATTCAATTAAATTAAATTCAGTTTTATTTACATAGCGCGATATCATAACAAAGTTATCTCAGGGCACTTTTTAATATAGAGCAGGTCTAGACCGACTCTATATTTACAGAGACCCAACAATTCCCACCATGAGCAGCACTAGGAGACAGTGGCAAGGAAAAACTCCCTTTTAACAGGCAGAAACCTCGAGCAGAACCAGGCTCTGGGTGGGCGGTCATCTGCCTCGACCGGTTGGGTTGAGAGAGAGGAGAGAGAGAGAGACAGAGAAACAGAGAGAGCGAGAGCAGGAGGAAAGAGAACATACAGTAGTACAGCACAGTACAGTTCTACATACAGATGTAAAGTAATAGCAGTGCTAATGGTAAGTTAATGTTAATAAAAACAATACTAATAGCAATATTGTAATACTAATAATTAGACCAATAACAACAATAGCAGCTGCAGGAACACGGGGGCAGCAGGTGGCCCACAACCACAGATCCAGACTCCACATTTCCGGAGGCAGAAACACTCACAGAAAGCAACAGAAATAGAGAGAGAGAGGAGAGAAAGGGAAGCAGTCGAGTTAGTAACAAGCATTAATGTGATAAGAGTGTGTACAGATGGAGAGGGAGAGGAGGAGAGAGGAGCTCAGTGCATCATGGGAAGTCTCCCGGCAGTCTAGGCCTATAGCAGCATAACTAAGGGGTGGTTCAGGGCTCACCTGAGTCAGCCCTACTATAAGCTTTAGATGCTGATGGCGGCCACTGTGGAGGAATGTTCTTTCAGCTGCCGTCAGAAGCAGCCATCCAGCCCTACACTGGGGCTCAATGCAGAAGTCATAATAAATCTCAGGTATCCTGCTCACAGGAATGCCTTTACAGAAATAAACACAGAAAACTCTTTACAGAAATCAAAATGCCAGGGAAGGCCAGGGAATGTCTTATGGCATCCAGATGAATAGGTCAAGGCAAGAAGGGCAGTGAGTACACTAAGTGGAAAAGAGCTTCACATTATTGGGAAAAGGTTAAACTGAAGAGAAACTACGTAACAGAGGTGAAAAGTACAGTGGAGCCTGTTGAAATGAGGATTATCCCTTGTTGGAGGTTGCTGAGAGAATGAAGGGCCTGTTGACAGGCGGAGGGGTGTGAGGTTGCAGGTATGTAGCTGACAGGTGTGCATTGTGGTCCACAGACAAGGGAACAGTTCAGAAAGTCATCGTTCTTCCCAGAGATGACCTGCAGACTGAGGAGCTGGTCCTGGAGGAAGTTGAGGTTTTCAAGGTGAGCTTTTATTTACTCTTCCTCTGCTATACTTTATCTTACCATCTTTGCACTTCCATGTTTGTTCTCTGTTTCACTTGCCCCTCATAATTTTCTTATCCTTTCTCATCTCCGTTTTCAATTTGCTCGTTCCTCTATATGTACATTTTCATCTGCTCCAAAGATAACGCACTGTACTCACAATAAATAATTTTCTCTATCAAGGTCCCTACTCCGATTACTACAATGAAGATCTCATCCAAAAGAGTAAGCATGTCTATGCAACTGAATCTCTTAACCTTTGCCCATATAAAGAGAAAAGAAACCATCTTCCGAAGAAAGGGAATGAAATGAATGCAATTCGGAAAGGTCACAAGCTACATGTATACAGCTGTGCTTCACTGATGCTTCCCTTCATAAGTCATAGAATGGCTGTATGTCTGAGGGAGACAATGATGAGAGAAATATGGAAAATACATTAAAAGTTTAGTGTTGTCTTTCAATGTGATTAAAATACTTGGTCTCTTTTATATGCGATGACATCATTCCACAGACAGAGAGTTTGTATTACACACAGCCTGCCAGACTGACAGTATTCAACCAGGTGATCTTAAAATTATGAAGGCAACCTGATAGAGATGAGCTCAATATTCTCCCAGATGACCCAAAGCCTGCTGCTGTCTCAGCACAGTGCAGGACTAGATTTTATCTCATTACATCCGTCTGGGTTTGTGAAGTCTTTGTATGGAAGTAAATAATGGCCATAAAGATTGAAATCTTATAAGCCACTGAATACTATATTTTTTTAGGGTTCACAAATTCATATAGGAAATTCAAGTACCCAGGCTTGATTGCTTATCCATCCTTGGTATCCCAGATGTTCAGGTTTGAATCTCATATCTTGAATTTTAGTGTCTGAATTTGATCAAGCCAAATTGAGCAACCAGATTATTTGACTTGACTTGGATTTTTAGATCCAAATTGAGCTTATTGAATTATAGCAATCTGAATGCAGTTTTTGAATATAGGCCACTTTTCTTTCTGAACGTATTAGCTCTAAAAATATATATACTGTAAATAAAGGTTTGGAAATAGCACATCTTGAAATTAACTATTGAAAATTTCAATAATGGCCAGGTCCGTGTGGCTTTTATATGTATCTTTCCACTTTTTCGCTCAGTGCTCCCGTGAGGTGCGTGCAGCGGTCACTTTCAGCGCATGCGCATAGTGAAGAAAAGTCAGAAAACAGAAATTAGACTTATTTTTTTTGGTTTTCGAATTAATTTGATTACCCACTTACGAAATACAATAATATGAAAACAGGAAAACACACATTTATTTTCCTGAAATTCTGACCCATTTTTTGTTTTTTTTAATACCCGTTTCTGAAAGGAAAATCAAATGACCAAAAGATACACGGACCCGCCCATTATTTGCCTCCATATATTTGCCTCAGACCTCAGGATGTTGTTCTCTAGCGTCGTGTTTAACACCGTTTTCCGTCCTCTTCTCTCTCAACAGCAACAGCTGTATGTGTCATCTGTGGTAGGACTGACCCAGCTGGCTCTTCACCGGTGTGATGTGTACGGTGAGGCCTGTGCTGACTGCTGTCTGGCCAGAGACCCTTACTGCGCCTGGGATGGCAAGTCCTGCTCCCGTTACTCTGCCTCGCAGAAGAGGTGAGCACCAACAGCAGTGTTTGTTGGCATGAGCTACACTAACTTCATAACTAACTGACTGACTCAATTGGTGGTGTGTTGAATGATGCTCAGATTCTGCCTGGATGGCTGAATGGCTGTTTTAATGGAGTTTTAATCTGTTTTAATAGTAGAATCATCTCAGTCTTTGGGTAAACTGTGGTTAACGCTCCACTAATAAACCATATACTTTTATTATAAGTTTAACCAGTAAATGATGTAAATTCACATACCTGTAATGCAGTGCCATAATAACATAATGTCATGTGGTGGTGGTTTGTGGTTAGATCCATATAAATTTGACACTTTAATGGATTTATGTATTGCTGAATGGCTTTGAATGGCTTGAGGTTGCTTTATTATCTTTTCTCTCCTTATTCGGCAACACTGGTCTGACCCCTTTAGACGTAGCCGGAGGCAGGACGTCAAGTACGGGAACCCCATCCGCCAATGCCGAGGCTTCAACTCTAACGGTAAGACGCCTGTTCTTCAACCGCCCGAGTTTTCTTTTTCTGCTTCTTTTGCTTCTATCTGTTTATTAATGAACTAAAGGTTGAAAATAATGACACATCTCATTATTGCTGCTCCAAACGGTTCAAGGTTTGCATTGTTATGGGCTGTAATGACTGTATTCTGGCAGCTTTATGGTGATCTGTGAGAGCAGTATTGCTAAAAGGACTTGCCAATGCACTTGATTTGCCACATCGGAGACTTTGGTTGTAAGGAGTTCATGGTAATGAGTGTTTTGGTTGCCATGGAAATCCCTCTCTCTCTGCCCTGCAGCAAATAAGAACACTCTGGAGATGGTGCAGTACGGGGTGGAGGGAAGCAGTACATTCCTGGAGTGTCAGGCCCGCTCTCCACATGCTGTCATCAAATGGCATCTGCAGAGAGATAACAGCGACCGCAGGAAAGAGGTGAGCCGCCACATAATGTATTTCTCAAAGATTCTGGTTATATAAGCATATTGCATTGTGGGTAGTTTACTCAAATGCATATTCATCCAATATAAAGCACAATACACACACCTCCTGTCCAGTATCAAGCCAATCACAATGTACTGTACTGAATTGACTTGAACTTTACTGACATGGGTTAGTGGCAGATGAGCATTTCCACACATGAACATCAAAGAGGATTTTCATTTAATTTTGTTGTCATGGAGAGATGGAGATATATATGCAGTATGACACATTAGAAAATTGACTCCAGTGTAATTCTTTTCCGATTATCTGTTAACATGATTAAGTGATTCAGGCTCTGATTGAAAGATGCCTGATTTCTTGCACAGACCTCCGACTGTCCTCAGGCCCTAGGGAAGGACACATAAAGGGGAGCTGTGACAAAGCCCCCTGATATGATATACAACCCTGAGGCACTAGTTAACGTTTTATTGTGAAGCTATGTAGTGTTGCTGCCTCTCTTTTGTTGACTGTTCTGTTGGATGGTCTCTATTCCCACAGGCAGAGCCGACTTTGCTGCTGCTGAGCTAAAAAGCTGTCATCACCTAATCAGATTCCTGGGTGTGGAAGTACAGAAAGAGATGGATTAATAGAGCTACTGTTAGATTACATGTGAATTGATTGATTGTTTTTTTAAGGATATTAATCCACCGTGCAGGCCATGACAGTAGGGATGTAAACAAAAATGATTCGGATATGAACAGATACGAAAAGCATCCAAATATTTGCAGGAATATTCGTTGCCATAAAAAACGTCACACTACTCAGAGTCATAACACAGTCAAATTGAACTGCTTTACACTTTACAGTGGTGTCAGGATCTCAGATATCAAGGATGGATGTTCGTAAATCCATTTTGAAATCAGAGAAAAAGACGCTACAGCATATAACTTCTGATCTTGGCTCACAGTCATCAGATTCAGACTTTTGTTCAGTAAAGGTGATTGTGGGCTGTACAGAGCGAAAATGAACGGCTAGTAGTCAGTGCACAGGGTGTCACGCCACAGGTGTTTCATGAGTTGTTTTTCACTCTGTCTCTGCAGATGCGTTCTGATGGTCGGGTTTTGAAGACAGAGCAAGGTCTACTCCTGCGGTCTCTGCAGCCCTCTGACTCTGGCATGTACCAATGTACGGCCACGGAGAAGAACTTCAAACACTCGCTGGTCAAGCTGCAGTTGGTGGTGCTATCGAGCCGGGCCGTCAACAATGTACTGGTGGAGGGCGGAGGAGGGCTGGTGCCATCTTCTCTCCACTCCAGCAGCACCCAGTGGACCCCCAGCGCAGGCCAGTACAAGGACCTGCTGACCATCCTGAGCCAGCCAGAGATGAGCCTGATCAATCAGTACTGCCAGGACTACTGGCAGTTCGGAGACCCACTGCTGGGCGCCCTCAAGGCCAAAGACCTGAAGGAGTTCAAGGAGCAGAAGAAGCCCCGCAACCGCCGGCATCACTGGGAGGGGGAGGAGAAAGAGGAGAAAGAGGAGCAGGAGGAGGTAGAGACATGAGGAGCCCAACTTTGTGTCTGAAACACCCTCGACCACCCTACCCCCCCCCACCCTGTGAAAACTGGGAGAGACTCATTGAGAGTAGCAACGTGAAAAAATCCACAAACCGAAAAAAAAAAAGCAAACTGAGAAAAAAAGAGGCTTACAAACAAAACCCCACATACATCCTCTCAAACAGTAAGATATATGATACACAGTATTTATTGTAGGTTGTATATAGTATCATTCTGTGGATTTCTTTGTACTTATAGAAAAAAACATGCTCTTTGTGTATAGGTACCTTTGGGGCAAATATTATTGTTATTATTGATGTTGTTAATTTTATTGTTGCTGTTACTGTCATTACAAAACTCATCTGTCAGCATCATATGACTTTGGCGACTGTTTGGAATGTGTTATTAGGCACGTAAGCTGTTAGGAGTGAGCTCCGAGAAGCTCTCTATAACGAGGAAATGAGTTGTTGACAAAGGGGTGATGGGATCTCTGTTGTTTCTTGCTTGCTTTGACTCGATGCCAGGACTCTTTTATTTCTGGACACTCCAGGAACGCCTGTGATGCAACCTCCTCGTGGCTGCATGCGGACAGAGACTTAATATTGCAAGGGGACCATCGACACATGGTCCCAGTTATAGTGAGGAAACAGTACTTTCTCCATGGGAACCCAGACGTACAGATGACTGTTCAAATATTCTCACTGGTGTAATTGAGCCTTTTAATAGGAAACTGGTGCTTGCCCTTTGTTTTTTTTTCTTCCATTTCCTTCTTTATTGGAGGATTGATTGTAAAATTATACAGCATCTTTGCTGCTTTTCAGCCCAGATACTAATTACAATTATTTATCAATTGTACTCTACTTTGAGTATCCTGCAGCTTCTTCTGGCCATGAACTCATGTTTAAACATAGATGAAAAAAATAAGAAGACAAGCAAAGAAGCAAGCAGCAGATCAGTTTTTATGAAATCTTTTAGGAAATATAATGGTTGGGTTCTTTACAAATGCAAACATCCTTTGAACTGAGATTGAGGTGCAATAGAGGGTCAAGGTTTTGCACAGGGCATTATTATTATTTTTTTTTTTACTTTCAAGGGACATTGGCTGGGGCCAAATGCAACAAGCACACTCGGGCAAGTTATAGTGACTTCTGTAAAAAACAAAAAACAAATCTAATTTCAGATGAAAGAGGTGCCCAGATCAGGCAGCAGTTGTTAGCTCTGAGCACACAAGACATCTTTTGTTTCTTTCTTCCTTTGACATATGTGGAAAAAAAATAATCGCCCATATACACAACAGAGCATTGTAACAATGTTGTGACACTAACCAAAATATTGGGAAGCTGGCTTTCATTGTGTGCATGAACCTGTATTTGTACTGTAATTCTGATAAGATACTGTGTGGTCTTTTTTTTTTTCCTTCTGTTTTTCATCTCTAGGGGTGTACAGTGTGGTCTCTGAGGGACATTGTCAGTACAGGAAAATGTGGAAAACAAATGCTTTAAAGATGCCCTCATTTCAAATATCCCCTGTATAGAGCATGATGCATCTTTTCATTGACAGAAATAGATTTTGTCAGAGTATTAAGGAAAGTGATCTTGCGTATGTGTTTTTGGATAGCACATTATGTGGGCAAGTATTTAAAAATCATACAATGGCACATTAATTATGTAGACGAAGGCAGTTTAAATTTGATGAGAGGGCTGTTATTAAAATGTGAGTGATAGTTCTATTGATTAGAATTTTTATGCTCACCCTCTAGTACGCCATGCTATTAACAACATTAGTACAGCAGCTCTCCAGGAAGTGAAATTTACAGCGTTATATGACCGGAAAAAACAAAAAACATCCAGAACAAGGTGCAAATCCATTTTCATATCATTCTGACATTTCAAGGCTTTTAATAGACCTTGTCTAGCGTGTATTCAGGCTGTATGAAAGTCGTCTTGAATGCCTCTGGGAAGATGCATCCATAATTCATACAGGGGTATCTGTATCTGCTCCTCAATTTGGGATGTCTGTCTGCATTCCCAGAATCAATCACAGCTCCTGATTGTCTCCTCCAAATGAGACCAGGGGTCATCCAGGAAAAGAAATGCAAAGAAAGGTTGTACAATTTGTTGGTATTTTTAAAAAATTTGTGTAGTTTTTGAGTGTTTTTGTTTGTTTTGTATTTTTGCATCATCAGACTTTACGGGAAAAAAAAGAAAAAAACTAAATGCACAGAGGTGATGTTATTGTAATGACTTGTGTAAATTACTCTATCTTCCCTTTCCATTGTTGTTGCTGACTAATAAATTAAAGCTCTATATTTTATAAGAATGGAATGCTCCCCCCCTTCATTGTGATTGGCTTGATACTGGATGTTTTCCATGTTCTGCCCAGAACCCTCTGGATCCTTGGAATAAAGTTGTACCTGTTAAAGAGATATGTATGCACATTTGTATAAAATATGCACATTGCATTTGTGTTTGTAATTAAACTATTGGAAGGTTTAACATCTCCAATGAAAGGACACAGGAGGAGATCTGCTCTCTGTGTCTTTAACTCTGGGCCTAATAGGTATGGATTATGGGAGTTCCTAATCCCCATCAGTCAATATGTTCAGCTGAAGCTTGATCAGTACTTAAAGGTTAATTAACTCAGATGTTAAGTGTTCAATAGTGCTAGATAAACAGAATATACCTGGGGGAGATTCATAGGGTTGTTAATCAATAGTAATTTCTCAACAAAATGACCAGAGGCAAACATTCTGCCTTTGAAAAATCACTATAAACACACCGTCTAACATTTTCAGTGATAAAGTATAGTGCAACAAGCCATTAACAAAATACATCATGATGTATTCTGGCTCACTATCACACTTGCTGTATTCATAACCGCCTACTACATACTACCAACGAATGCTGCTTTTCATAGTAGTATGCAGTATAAAACTGTCAAATCGATTTATTTGCAGTATGCTAGGCCAGACTTAGCCGGTTTCCGGTTTTGGAAAGCGGAAGTAAACAATAGCACAGCACATTGCAAAAAAAGGGTCCAACTGCAGCACCTCAGACCTCCCTCCTCAGTTTATTAAACAGCATTTGTTGGAAAAGCTACCACAGGCTGTATGCCGTAAACTGCAAGCTAATGTTAGCCAACTAGCTAACCTCAAAGGGAAATTATAGTAGTAAGCTAATAGGCTAGCAGTTGGATAAGTAGTGTCCTTGCCTTATGAAAGTTGGAACAAACTTTTAAATTAGACCTTGTAGATTTAGTGAAGATTCAGCAACCGAATTGCTTATTTCACACCTCAAATTAGTTCAGAAACAGATTTTGGTGGACTGCTAAGGTGAAATAAGTGAAAGCATACTTTCACAACAGATTTTTTCAGAACCATACGACATCCGGGTATTTTTGGTATACTGCAGATTTTGCTTTTGTTTGCATACTGCATACTACATGCTTCATTTTGACCAAATCAGTATGTAGCCTACTGCTAGTATAGTAGGTGGTTTCAAATACAGTCACTGTCATGGTTTAACTGGGACACTTGAATAGAACAGAGCCTTCGTTAAGGTTATTAATAACATCTGCACTTGCTATGAGAAGTGGACATGCCTGTTGTTAGAGGCCTATATCTCAGTCCTCTGGGGACAAGGGGGTTCAACTGCGTGACCTCACATCTCAGGACCCCAGGTCTACCAGTCAATGGGAAGAGAGTAGGGATTCCAATCATGAGGTGTGTCACTTCTGTTGGCAGCCTGGTTTTCCTAAAACTATTTAACCAGATCTGAAAACATTCTCAGAGTTTCTAAGGAATTTAAGTAGCAATAACGTGATGATGTTTGTCAGGTAGCAAACATTAGCTAAATATTCTTTCTTGTAGTGTGTTAGGTGTTAAAGAAACGCTATGCTAAACTAGAAAAGGCAATTTCTGAAGAAATTGCAGTGTGAATGCTGGCTGTTGAAAGGCTGACGCTGGATTGCTGGCTTGAAATGTTGAATAATACTGAAAATGTATGAATGATGTGGAATCTTTTAAGAATTGTTGAAAGGCTGACACTGAATTGAATTGCTGACATTAATTTGAAGACACAGTTGAAGGACTACAAATTGGTTGATAAGTGGGAAAGGGATGAAGAATGGAAAGTATGAATGGAATTTAAATGTTGAATAAAAGTCATAATGTAAGAAAGATGTGGAACATGGAGTTTGTAGCTAAAAGTGTGAGTGACTAGATGTGAGTTGAAAAAGTGGGAAATGGTCTAATTAGTATGAATGGGACTGAAAAGTTGAATAACTCAAAATGTAAGACGTGGAACATTTTAAGGTTTGAATGGAGTTTGTAACTTAAAGTATGAGTAAGGAGATAAACCTTGAAAATGCTTAAAAAAGTGCTTGAAAAGGATGTCCCAGACCTGTATGACCCCCATCTGGGGTCTTTTATTTTGAAAATCCAGCATTGTCTGTGGCCACCCGATAAGCTCCTGTTATCATCTGGGGGGTTTTATTTTGAATATCTGCTATACTGTATGGTTTAAAGATCCATGATTTGAGCACTAGCATTTCCTACTGTAAGTGACACACACACACACACACACACACACACCGGTTGTTATGGTGACTGTGGCACACTGAGGGAGTAGAGGGGGGAGGGGTAGACTGCAAGTTAGACAGGTCAGACAGTTAATTTAATGGCGACTAAGCCTCTCACAGTCCTGCTTATAGCGTAAAGACCATAACTGGTATTGGCTAAATTTTATATCTGGAGAAACACAAAACGTCTGCTGAACACACTGTGTGAAATTTGTGTGTGTAGTGTCAAAAATGGGAGCTCTGGAGCAGATAAGAAAAGTCCCTGTTTCTACCTCCCTCCTGAAATTTCTGCTTTCAGTTAATATGAGAGCCTATGCACCAGTTGGTGGGAAATACCTTCACTTGGAAGCTCACAGAGCCAAATGTGTAAGTCTGATTGCTTACATAGTTACATTGTATGAAAGAGCACGCATTTTCCTACATTCTCAGTAAAAATTATGTATGAAGAGTGAAAATTGTGGGAACAGGAGCAATTT
>LKNJ01003703.1:0-40848 GCA_002120245.1 Maccullochella peelii | reverse complement strand
TGGAATGGGATTGGGACAAATGACAGCCCGAGCTGATTCACTGTATCCTGATCGGGATTTTGGCCAATTCAGGCATTTCTTCTGGGTCGTATCGACTATATAAACCTGATCAATTTCCAATCATTTTTTGTTTGCTTCTGATACATAAGCTTCATAAAATGCTACACTCACTGTTAAACAATAACAGTTTCCTATTGCACAGCCTTGTGAACAAGTGAATCAGGCAAAGACACTTGTGGTTACGAAACAGCGTCTGTCCCTGTTTAGGGTAACCCAAGTGTGCACTGTGTAGGAAAAAATAAATAAATAATGTTGGCTCATGTGCAGTATTAATGGACTCAGATCAGAGGCAAAAAAGTGATTGGTACAGAAAAATCAGCATTTGTCAGTGATCACTGTCGGCCCTTAGCAGTTGTATTATGGTCACTGGGGGCTTGTAGTCATGTCTGTGTCTCTTTGTGACTCCATGTCAGTTCAGCTTACCTTAGGGAACTTTAAATGCTTTATTAAAGCATAACCTTTATCTGATTATTCACAGTAACTGCTTGAGTGTGTTTATACTGAGTGGAGGGATGGTAGAGTTTAGCTGGATGAAGAGAAGATGCTTAATGTTGTGTAGCTGCAGTTTGTTGTTGTTGTTGTTGTTGAGCAGTGTTTGTTCCCTGCAGAGACTGTGTACCTGTTTGGGGGCTGGGACGGCACGCAGGACCTGGCTGACTTCTGGGCTTACAGCGTTCAGGAGAACCAGTGGGCCTGCATCTCCAGAGACACTGAGAAAGAGGTGAGCGGGGTTAGAAGACATTTTGTCGAAACGCCAGTGGTTATTAAGAAGAGACAACAATGCATACAAAATATTTTTTCATGCATCTATGTAGGATTGAAAAGTTATGGGAATGTTTATTTCTTAAAGACTTCAAACTTTCACCATGTTCCAGTGTTTTGAGCATGAAACATGTTTTATGTTTTTCTGCTTAAATTTTGTTAAGAAGAAACAAATGACATATTAGGTGTGAATCAGAAAGCTTTAGTTTAGGTTAGCTTTTAATACAGAAAGGATTTAGGAAAATGTTTTCTTTTTATTCATGTTTGGAGGTTTTTGTTAGTGTGATTTATATGAAATTGTTGCTTTGAGGAACAATATTTGTGAATAATTCTTTTGGTCTCCTCTATAAACATATTGACTGTTTGTTCTCAGCTATAGCAGACACCACTCATCCAGACTAGTTAGTTATTGCTGTAACACTAATTATACATTTGTAAAACAGCTGTGCATGTCTGTCTCCTTTGTACCAATCAGAGTGGCCCGAGTGCTCGCTCGTGCCACAAGATGTGTATCGACTCCCAGCGGCGTCAGATCTACACGCTGGGCCGGTACCTGGACTCCAGCGTCAGGAACAGCAAGTCTCTGAAGAGCGACTTCTACCGCTACGACATTGACGCCAACACCTGGATGCTACTCAGTGAGGACACGTCAGCTGACGGAGGGCCAAAGTTGGTGTTTGACCACCAGGTAGCTAGAATTCGTTTCAGTTTGTACCTGTCATATTTCATTTACACACCGGATGGGAAACTTGCGCCAGCTGAATATTTTGCAATGAGTCATTGCAAACTAGTCCCATTCACAGTTTCAATTTGTATTTGGACTGGATATGGTGCCGCCGCTCAGCCTTGCTTCCAATTTTGCCCAGTGGCCACTTGTGGTATTGCAGGGAAAAATTCCCCCAAAAAGCATTTTCCCCACAGGTCACCATTATAAAAGAGACGTCTGTAAAACTGTTGACAGGGACACCTTAAACTGCGAACGAGTTCAATTATGACTCTTTATTTTATGAATTTTAAATCCATGCGAGATCTATACAATTTGTAAAACTTTCCTTGAGCCAAGAAAAGCAATTTAAAAATCTGTGATGTCATCACAAAGTAAAGTCTATGGGTGGAGCGGTATGATGGCATATCCCTGCCAAAATCCGTGCATGCAAATGAGATCCTCGCGCGTGCAAATTATTTTTGCAAGCGCTTTCACAGCACTCGCGCGCAGAATAAGTGGGTGGACCCAGTCACCATTGTATCCCTAAATATAATTGGCCACAGTCCTTGTCTTTTAGGATTGGATGTTGTCTTTGTACTGGCTCAAGTACAAAAGAAAGGAAGAAGATACACTGAAGAAATGGAAAACTTGAGAAAAGAAATGATTAGAACGTTACAACTAACGGTAGCAATAATGGACTGGGTCTGCCCACTTACTGCCAAAAAGAAAATCCACTCGCGAGCGAGCAGGTGAAAGTTTTGCAAGCAGGAGAGCAATGACAGTACTCGTGTGCTCAGTCACGCGTGCTCAGTCACGCGTTCCTTCTGATTCTGCGCGCGCTCAAAGCATGGTTTTCTCCTCTCAGGCTACAACATTGCTTGCACGATCTCATTTACATGCGTGGATTTTGGCAGTGATGTGCTGTCATAGAGCGGGAACTTGTGGGTGGGGCCAGTGGGGAGAAACACTACTGCGCCTATTCAGTGGGCTGCATACCCCCGAAGTAAATCCGGAAGCTAGAAACGTTTTTTTGGCGTATGTGCCATGCGAGTAATTCTCATTGGACTGAATAGGCGCCATCTTTGGGTCCGGTATCCAGTTCTTCTGATACATCCATGGTCTACCATCGTTGATATAAATGGGGTGGACAAAGTATTAGAAACACCTCTCAGTATAAGGCAGTTCAATTCAACAGCACCACAAACTGTATCCTCCAAAATGACCTTAAAGCTCCCACCACCATTCTAAAACTGTTTCTACAAAAACTTTATAACTTTCAAGTTCATTTTAAGGTAGGCGTCTTTGCTAAACAGGTAGATGAGTGTATGGCATTATATAAATACATAAAAGTATGCACCTTGAGGATTCAAACCCTTTGTGTCACGTAATCAATCTTGTTTGAATTTCTTTTCTTGAAATTTCCAATATAACTTTCCCTAATGTTATTCAAGTTCATTTTTAAATTTAAATGTGTTTTTAAAAACAGGTGTTTGCAAAAGTATGTGTACAACCTGTGACATTGTAAGAGAAACTTTTATATAAAATTTTTAGAACTAAAACAATCAATAAATCGATTGGCAAACAATTTACCTGCAAGTCTTTTTTATTTTCAAGCAAAAATTCAACACATTTTCTGTTTTCAGCTTCTCAAATGGGAATATGAATTAGTCCTCTGTGATAGTAAACTGAAAATGGGTTTTGGACTATTGGTTGGACAAATCTTTTCAAGACGTCACCTTACACCGTGGCTGCTCAGGAAGTGTAGCGTGAGTAGCATGTTAGCAGAGCAGCAACAGCGTTCAGGCACAGTATTGAGTGTAGGATAGTATTGAAGGCGAGGGTCACTTATGACTGACATTGGATGCAGGGCTTCAAGTTTTTTCTACTTGGATTGAGACAGGACAGATGCACCAGAGTTCATAAATTAAGTCTGTGTGTGTGTGTGTGTGTGTGGAAACCAAAAATTGTAATATATCTTTGAAAATAAAAATGAAGCCGAAGTTTTGCCACTGTAACTGAGAGTGCTGTCTAATCCTTCCACACAAATGGAGGAAATAAGAAAGTCATCCTGCTGCCCTTCGCTTCCTCCTGTAATCCTCTTTCTGAACTCTATCACTGCCTGTTTCCTGTTTCTCTTAATCCTCTGCTCCCTGCTCTTCCTGCAGATGTGCATGGACTCTGAGAAGCACATGATCTACACGTTCGGCGGGCGCATCCTGACATGTAACGGCAGTGTGGAGGACAGTCGGACGTCAGAGCCTCAGTTCAGCGGCCTGTACGCCTACCACTGCCAGGCCGGGACTTGGAGCCTCTTGCGGGAAGACTCGTGTAACGCTGGGCCAGAGGACGTCCAGTCCCGCATCGGACACTGCATGCTCTTCCACACCGTGAGTCCAGTCTGCCTCTCTGCATACACATTCTGGGTTTATTTCTATTGCTGTGAAGATAATCCTGCCTGATCAATTTAATACTGTTAGCTTGAATGTTAATAATTATTCCTGTGTTCCTCCATTTATGTCTCTTTGTTTCCTGTACCTCGCTATCACTCTTCTCCTTCAACAGAGAAACCGCTGTCTGTACGTGTTCGGAGGCCAGCGGTCAAAGACGTACCTCAATGATTTCTTCAGCTATGACGTGGACGGAGACCATGTAGAGATCATATCTGATGGCACCAAGAAGGACTCAGGCATGGGTAAGATTTATCCTCGGTCATGCAGGTGTTTCTCAGCGCAGGAGCTGGCAAATTCCAGCACACAATTTGTAAAGGTCATTTTTAATATTTGCACGAGATAACTTGATGGGGTCAAATCTTATGTTGTTCTTTTTATATAAATGGAAATTCAATATCAAGCCAAATTTGAACTCCAAGTGGAAACGCCCTTCCTTGTGTTTGGTTTCCATATTCGAGAGCTTAGTGACAATGAAAACTACAGTTTGGACATCAGCGAGCCTTTAGGGAGATAACAGCTGGCTAAACTGTAACCATCAGCAACCAATCCGATTACTCCCTTTCTTTCCTGCTGAAGTAATTCTTCTTTGGTTAAGTATTAAATGAATGTCAACCTACATTCAGATCTCCCCAGTTTCTTTATAAATCAGATCATTCAGTCAAAATGTTCTTTTACTTTTATCAATGTGCTAGAGCTCCAGGAATCATTTTAAAAGTCAAACACTTATTAATATTACTAGTTAGTTTGAACCAGTATAATGAAGGTGTAATATGATAATCATATGCCACTATCTTTATCAAATACAATAGCTGTTGATTATGAGACCAAGTAAGTAACTTGACTGGTAGGGAATTGAAATTTAGAAAAACAGTAGTAAAAAAGTATTTATAATTGGTAGGGATGTACAGCACATTGGTGGCTGATTATATTATTGGCAGATGAATAAGAAAATATAGTTATTGTATAGTGTATATACATTAATATGAATTATAATATTAATATATAAATATAGCCTTTATTGTCCTCTTCACGGTTTTGCATTTGTAATATTAATATTAATATCGGCCACAACAAATGGATAATTATTGGTTATCGTTACCCTGAAATTCCATATCTGTGCATCTCTAATAATTACTGTACCCATCATACTTGGTTAGAGTTTCACCAAAGGTGGACTGAGATTTGAAAATAAGAGTTGAGTGCTGCTTTGGTAACTTAACAGAGCGGTGTAATATAATGAAAGGAAATGCCAAAGCAGCAAAAATGCCTGTTCTCCACTAATACAGCACAGATGCAATCAGAGAGTCTTCCATTGTCTTGAATCTGTCTAAACAGGCCAAGTCTCTTGTAATATGCTCCCATTGCTCTCGTCGCAGGCTACAGGATGCAGACTGATGCTGCACAGATGGGTTTAGGTACAGTGTGAGACAGAAATTCTCTCACAGCGACAGATTATTGAATCTGAATCAGTTTACTCTCCAAACACATTAATGGACAGAAATACACCTGACATCAGTTCGGGAGTTTCTCACTGCTGATGTTAGTAGGGTTATATAAACACACACACACACACACACACACACACACACACACACACACACACACACACAAGAAAGTTTAAAAATGTAGTACCTTTGTAGAAAAAACAGATTCAAGTGAATGCAGGAAAACAAATGGAGAACTGTTGTTTTACTGAGTATAAAATGACTTGCAATTTTATATGCAAGATGAAACAGTTGTTTCAAATTTGTTCTTTGTCATATGCACAACAATTACTGTGAAGCAGTTGGCAATGAAATTCTTGCTCTCAGGATTTAACCAGCAATTTAAAGTTTAGTCCAGGCTAAACTGATTCTAATAAATTCCCCACATGTTCAATGCCACCACCTGACTCCTATGGTTGAGTGTTTTTGGGTAGCTGCCCTGTAGCCTCATTGGTATTGTTTAACTCAAACCTGTGGCTCCATCAGACAAAATAAACAACCTCTGATCATGGCAGCCATCTCTGCTGCAGCTGCATTCAGAGTCAGTGTGTGTTTGTTGGCTTCTCTGAGACGTGATTCTCTACTTAAAAAAAATCCGGCAGCAGTCCGACACTCCCCCCCCCCGGCAGACAGATTGACAGAGATTTCTGCCGCGCTCTCAGCTCCACCTCAAACACAGTATAAATAGACCGTGGTCTGCTGACCGTTCACCTCTGTCCTGCCAGAGCCAGGCAGGGAAAGAGAATCAGGACATAGTGATAATATGTGAGAGAGATTTTGAAAAATGTAATTTGAGTGAGTGAAACGGCAAGAAAGAACAGAATGTATTTTGGCAGGAAGGAAGCAGCAAGCCCAAACAGTTCTCTCTGTTTCATAATTGGTGTCACATGCTGATGTGTGCCGTGGTTCAGGCCGGGCTCAGCACTGCAGCAGCATCTCATCCTGTTAGTCTTCATGTGCTGACCTGTAACCCCAATCTTTGTGTGGGAGAACTGACGTTTGTCGCCCAGCCTGCTGTCTGATCTGATCTATAATGAATAAGTGAATTGGACCCCAACCCATGTCATTTTTGGTGCCTTCCTTTACTTTAAGTCTCTGTAATCACAGGAGAGCATGAGTGTGTGTCGGCATTTCTCCATCACACCCGGCTGAATTTGCATGCTGCTCACTCTGTCTCTGCTGGGCCTTGTTGCCATGGTGGCGCGTTGCTGAATAGTTTTCTTTAGCTTTACTTGTTCTTTTCATTTTGGGGCGAAGAATGTTTTATTATTAATGTAGCTTGTCAAACTCATGTGTTTACCCTCTGAATCTTTTCCTCCATGCTAACAAAAACTCCTAAACTGATTTACTTTTTAACGTCGTCATACTCTTATCTCTGCTGAATCAGATCTGCTGGAGGAGCGAATGTTTTTGTTTCCGAGTTTTGTTTCCCTGTTGATTTGTCGCTGTTGTTTTTGGCTCCGCAGTGCCGATGACGGGCTTTACGCAGAGAGCCACCATCGACCCCGAGCTCAATGAGATCCACGTCCTGTCGGGCCTCAGCAAAGACAAGGACAAACGCGAGGAGAACGTCCGCAACTCCTTCTGGATCTACGACATCGCCCGCAACAACTGGTAGGAGAGAGAATGAGAATGAAACACACACAGGTTTCTCACATCCTCTCACTCTGCACCATTTTTATACAAATGTCAACACCGCAGAGTGTCACATTTCAAGACCTACGTGTTCCCCGTGTGTGTGTGTGTGTGTGTGTGTGTGTGTGTGTGTGTGTGTGTGTGTACGTGTACATGTCATGTTTGGATCAGTGGTTGTGAAAGGACAGGCTGTGAGGCTGCAGCCCTCACCGTTCCAGTACATTGATTTCAGTAGCTGTTCTTGTACTCGGTGTCCAGTAAAATAAGTCAATGAGACACTTGCAGCATTATGTTGATGTGTGTTCGTTCCTCTCTACTAGGCCTGTGTGTCTGTGTGTGTGTACATGCATGTTTATTTTTTGTCCCCTCGCTAATTTAAATGTCCTCCCTCTCTCCCTCTTTATTTCTCTGCGTGTGTTCCTGCTCAGGTCATGTGTATATAAGAACGATCAGGCAGTGAAAGAAAACCCGAGCAAGGCTCTGCAGGAGGAAGAGCCGTGTCCACGCTTTGCACACCAGCTGGTCTACGATGAGATGCACAAGGTAGCACACACACACACACACGCGCACACACTTTTATGTAGTATGCTATTGCACAGATTTCATGACAAACAAGCAAATAGTAACACTCAGAAACATTTTTTGTAGGCGAGCTGCAGCTCAGCTTTTTCAGATTTGTATTCATGCTGTGTCAAGTTAACACGTCTCCTCACGAGCTGTTTATTCACACCCCTGGCTCTACGTTTTTGATCAGAGCTGTCTTCTGTTACATCAACACTATAAATGAGCGTTTTCCCCTCATTAGCGCTGCAAAAACATTGTCAGAAGATGGAGGCACTTTACGGTCAGCCTCATTACGACTTAGCTCTTGCCCTTCACCAGCTTTATTGGGAGTGATGAGAGTTAAAATTATGGAGAGGATGATAGCTCCAAGAATTTGAAGATCAGAAGAAAAAACACAAATTCAACTATCTACGCTTTACAGTATTTGTAAAAGATTGTCATTTTATTCCAATCCTTACAATATTTCTTCCAAAAATGATCAAATCAAAATACTTGCAAATTTGACCTATTGACCTTTTAAATAATCCAGTGTGATGGAATAGTTCAATTTTTTTTTTTTTTTAACTATGGAAAGAAAAATATCCCACATTATGCAACACTTCCATCCAATTTAACTAAACACAGTGATAAAAGTTTTGTAAGTTTAGCAATATGCATTTTCTTGGATTTAGTTTAGTTAGTTCATCATGTATTCTGTTTGGTCTTTTTAGGTTTGTGTGTATTAACAGTGTGTGTTTCCAGGTGCATTACCTGTTTGGTGGAAACCCCGGGAAGTCTTGTTCTCCCAAGATGCGCCTGGATGACTTCTGGTCCCTCAAACTGTGTCGGCCCTCCAAGGAGTACCTGCTGCGCCACTGCAGATACCTCATCAGGAAATACAGGTCTGTAGCTTTTTCTGCCACAGCACTTCTCCAACCACCACTTATGACATGTGCTGTGTCTTTTATTGATGCACCAATCTGATATACTGTTATCAGCGTCACTACTGACGTTGTTAAACAGATCATGTATTGCCGAGGAGTGAAATATGTCATGACATAAATATATTTATTTTATGAAAGAGCTTTGACTTAGTAATGGAAAGTCAAACAAAGGCTCCTTCCGGGTCATGATGTGAAACCTGACTACTGAGCTGCGGGATTATCTCTTTTTTTGCATCTGTTGCCATCTAGTGTTTTTTTTGTTGCAACTGCAGCCTCACTGTATGCATGTAATGTTTACCCTCAGTGTGTTTTTGATTGGCCAGGTTTGAGGAGAAAGCCCAGTCGGAGCCACTAAGTGCACTAAAATACCTGCAGAACGACCTTTCACTGACGGTGGACCACACAGACCCTGATGAGACAAAAGAGGTACTGGATTTGTTTTAAGTGGATACTTTTATTCTAATATTAGTTTGGTTTTCAGTGTAGGGTTTGTTTGTTTTTTGGGATATTCTTGACTAGAAGAAAGAAAAGAGCGTGTGAGAGAAGGTAGAGAAGATGAACCAGAAAGAAAGAGAGAGTAAAAATGTAGAAAGATGAAAACATACATGGGGACAAAATGAGAAGTAGAGGGTGTGTACAGCAGATGGGGGTTGAAATGAAAAATGAGTTACAGTGTAGGAGAAATTAATAGAGACAGAAAATGTTGATACAAGACTTGTTTGAAAGTTGAACATGTCTTGGTTTGTGAAGTTCCATTACTTTAGAGCCTCTATATGTGGATGTGTGGTCAGAAGGGGTATTCTGCCCTCATTTGTATGCTGAGGGTCACAGCAGCCTGGCTGTTTGTTTATTCAGTACTGTCTAACATTAAAGTGACTCTGACACTTTGCTGCGCTTCAGTTCCAGCTTCTGCCCTCGGCACTCTTCAAGTCCAGCTCCGACTTCATCCCTCTGGGTAAGAAACTGATCTCTGTTCAATTTCTCTGTGAAGTGTCTTGACAGCTATTAGATGATGGATTTGCATAAAATTTGGTACAGACATTCATGTTCCCCTTGGGATGAATTGTAATGACTTTAGTGATCCTCTGAATTTTCATCTAGCGCCATCATCAGGGCTTTACTTTACAATACCCACAAAACTAAAGACATTCCCATTAGCCTCAGCTATACTTTGTGTTTAGCGCTAAGTAGCAAATGTTAGCATGTTAAATAGAATAGAAGTCCTTTTATTGTCATTGTACAATGAAATTGAGTAGAATCCTGATGGAGCATTTACACATCAAACAGCAATTAAAAACATAAAAATTCAAACTACACTAATTTAAGGTGCTAAGCTTATAAATAAATAAATTAAAGGCCGAGTTATTGCACTCCTAGATATTGCACATTTGGTAAATTGCAGTGGACATATACAAGTAGTGCAGTTAGGAATATATACAGTACATACAAAGGTGTAGTTGGAATGAAGACATCTGTTCAGTGTTTTCTAAATGGAACTGTAAGTCTTGTTGTGCTGATAGTCACACAGGTCCCAGACAGTCAGCATCAGTGTTTGGCAGTGTTCAGTTTTCGTATGGCGCTGGGGTAGAACTTGTTCTTAAGTCTGTTTGTCCGTGATTTGACGGACCTGGAGCATCTACCAGAGGGCAGCAGGTCAAACAGATGATGTCCAGGGCGAGATGGGCCTTCTTCACTACTACAGTGGTGTTGGTAGTCCAGGAGAGATCTTCAGCGATGAGCGTACCCAGGAACCTGAAAGCAGGGACCCTTTCCACATAGTCCTAGGTGATGTGTAGTGGATCAGGGTCTGCATTGTTCTTCCAGAAGTCTGTTATGAGGTCTTTTGTTTTTGAGGAGTTCAGGACGAGATTGTTCTCTGAACACCACGCTCTCAGTCTTTGGACTTCATCCCTGTAGGCTGTCTCGTCTCCTCCTGAGATGCTATGCTAAACTAATATGGTGAACATGGTAAACATTATACCTGCTAAACATCAGCACATCAGTTCTGTGAGGCTGTACTTGGGCACAGCAGTGCTTTGTGGCAAATGCTAACATGCTCACAATTATAATGCTGGCATGTTGATGTTTAGCAGTTTGAATGTTTCCCTTCTTATTTTAGTATGTTAGCATACTAACATTTGCCAAAAAAGCATGCATTAGGTATTAAGTAATACCTGCTGATGGTACTAGATGAAAAGTTGCTAAACTAAAGTTATTACAGTTAATCCTGATGGGAACATGAATGTCTGAAAAACTATTGAATGGATTGCTATCAAATGAGTGTGGTGACCTGACCGACACACATGCCACTGGCATGGCTAAAAAGTATTATATCAGTACTGAAACTCTAGTCTGGTACTGGTATCGAAAAGTAACAGATGATAGCCCAATCAGATTACACTGGACATAGCTATAGGTGTACCTTATCAAATGAACTGAAGTATACGTCTCAATATGTTACAATGCAGTTTTGTTTTTTTATTGAAGGCAGAAGAGTTGCACCACTTTCTTTTTCTCGACCAGAACAAGTCACTGTCTTGCTCTTGCTGTGCTATCATTATAAACCTCTTCTCCACTGTTCTGTGGGTTGTCAAAATGCTGGAAGACATTGAAAATCACTTCAAGTGAAAGAAGGCAAAGGGGGCAGACTAAAAAAGCAAATATGTATACTCTATTTAGTAGTGTATTTTTTCCGTCTCTATGAGGCTGATGAGCTGTTTCTCTCTGATAGATAAAGTTTCTAGCAGTACCTGATACACTGACAGATGTCTCCAGTTCATATTTTACCCATATACACCAGTCAAAATAAACCGTTAGTTCTTGCATGGGCAAGTGTAAACTCGGATGGATTAAATCAGCATAAACATGATGAAAGTCCTTTGACATTCTGCCGTCTACAGCACCATACTCTTCCTGAAATGAACTGTTGTTGAACTTCTTTTTTCTGTCTACCTCTTTCTCTCCCCCACACACTCACTTTCTTCTCCTCTCCTCTCCTCTCTCAGGTTTCTCAGACGTAGACCAGACGTACGCTCAGCGGACGCAGCTCTTCGACACGCTCGTCAACTTCTTCCCGGACAGCATGACCCCGCCCAAGGGCAACCTGGTAGACCTCATCACGCTCTAGCCCCTCCCACCTCTGACACAACCACCCCCTCCCCCATCACCTCACTCACTAGACTGACTGAACATCTACCTATCCACGCACCTGACGGGGTGGAAGTAACAGAGACCAGTTATTTTTCTATTCCTGAAGCCTGCTGGTGGGATTACACTTCATCTGAAACCTCCTGCTGTCACAGTCTGCGTTACCCGATGGTGAGGGTCGTAAACACACACTTAAACACAACACTGTGTTATTTGGATATGAGCAAAACTCCATGATGATCTGAGGTGTGTGTGTGTGTGTGTGTGTGTGTGTGTGTGTGTTTTACTTTTCCCAAGATATCCCTTTGGTTTTTTTCGTGCTGATTTTTTTGTCCCCAGAAAAGTTAAGGCCAAAAAAGACGATTTGCAGACATTTGTTAGCAGTCTTTGTTCATAGATATTTTTCTTTTTTTTTCTCTTTTCTCTTCTCGAGTGTTGGATTTTTGCTTTGTACCCACGCAAACACCCTCACAGTCGACAACGCATCCATCCACATGTTTGCTGGATAACTGATGATGCTATGACTTCTGTTCAGGCCAATTGTTGCGAAATATAGCTTGAATTCACTGGTTGTTAATTTATTTGAAGACCGTACGGTGTGACCATGATACAGGAGACCACTTCACTTTCCACAGCTACAAGCTTTGCTGTTATTTTGATAAAATTTCAGTATCTCTCCTGCAAAATCTTATGTAGACTTTCATTTTGATGATTTGGTTAGCTTGCTTTTCTGTAACATATGCCCCTATTTATGATTGTGACAACCATGCAGAGGCAAAAATAGTCAAATGTAATAGTGTTGTAGGAACAATATAGGAATGATTCTATGAGATAATGTTTAATATATATCTAAATATACCTTTTTTATTGGTTTTGGTTGTTATCCCTGTAAAACTGGCTGGTAAATTTGGATTTACTACAGGAGACACTAGGTGAAGTTGAGGTGAATTTTTGACCTCAGTAATTAATGTACTGTAACTTCATTCTAAGTGGTTAAAAGGTGTACAGAATATGTAAATATACATATAAGACTTTTTTTCAGATTGAACAAATTCTGTGCGGGATCATGTTCTTTCTTGTCCCTCTTCATCAAAAAGTAAGGGTCAACATACAGTAATTTTCTGGCTCTACATTAAATACTCATTACTTATTGGGAAGAATTTAAAACAATTGGTGTGAGTGTGTGAATGAAGTGCTGGGGCCAGTAATCCAGTTTGGCAATTAGAGTGGGTAAAGGCGTTTTAGGTCTGTTTGTCATAGTGTGTTAACAGGATGTTCTTTCAGTGTGATGAATTAGTGGGGGAAATTTTCCTTCCCCCCCCCCCCCCAAAAACCCCAAATATGTCCCTGAATAGATGTGAAATAGACCGGCAGGGTTGAGTAGAAGCAGTCGAGCCTCAGCGTCATCCAGTACAACCATGTAATGTACAAACTTGTCAGGTGTAATATCACTTATACCATGGCCATTTGTCAACAAAATACCACACGTCATCAGAAAACATTTATTTTTATGTAACATATTTTTAGCAATGCTAGCTACATGGCTTAAGTCATGGCAGTGTTGGTCTGTTGGCCCACCACTGTAGTCCAGACTGAAATATCTCACCATCTACTTGATAGATTGGCACCATATTTGGTACAGACATTCATGGTTCCCAGAAGATGTATTCTAATGTCTTCGGTGATCCCCTGACTTTTCTCTAGCACCACCATGAGGTTGACATATTTGGATCTTATTGTAATATATCTCAACAACTATTCGGACATTCATGTTCCCCTCAGGATGATTTGTAAAAACTTTGAACTCCTGACCTTTCATTCAGTGCGTTTTTAGCAAATGTTAACATGCTAACACACTAATCTAAGATGGTAAACATACAAACCTACTAATCATCAACATGCTAGCATTATAATTGTGAGCATGTTAGCATGCTGGCGTTAGCTCAAAGTACAGCCTCACAGAGCTTCTAGTGTGGCTGTAGACTCTTTTCTGTTTTCAGTACCATGAAATGTAGTCCCCGTACCCCAGAATTCTGCTTTCGTTGCTAAGCAACTCTTTCCTCCTCCCACTGTTAGTTGAGCCAGACGTCCAGATTCACACAAATATCCAACACGTTTCAATTTAAATTTAGTTTCAATCTTATTTTATTGCTTACACAAATAAGCCTCTCTCCAAGCTCTTTAGCTGAGCCTCACTGTGGCTGTCTTCACCCATAGTTGAAGTCATTGGTGTCTGGTTATACTGCCAAGTTACTAAAAGTTGATCCACACCTGCCAGCCAAATCAGAAACTAGAATTTTCACTGGCCATGGTATAAGTTCATTTTACAGAACCAGACCTGGTTGATGTTATTCGACTCATTCAGTAGAAGTCTACCAGACATGAGTTGGTTTTAGTTTACAGAGAAGACTTTCACACACAACTTGGCTGCCTCTTAGATCCTTGTTACGCATCCTATGAAAATTATTGCTTTGGTCTTCTTTATCTCCCTTGAGAAACACTATTCAGGAAGAGACAGTGATGGAGGGATTTTCTCTGGTCATCATTAAAAGGCGTATTTATTATTTTCGATAATGACAACATGATTCTTGATTTACACCCATATGAAGAGTGAAACAGCTGATTTGTTTTTCCAACTGTCTGTGGTAAATGAAGAAGGGACACACCCACCACAAAGGTTCCTACCAACACAGTAACTTTGGAATGACCCTCAGTCAGACCCTAACGCACTGTTCACTGGTCAGGTGAAAGCAACAAATGATTGTCTCTCCCAGTCCTACATTTAAAACAACTGTGATACATCAGAACCCTACGACTGTTAACCACAATTTGTACATAATTTGTGTGTATTGTACAGGTACTGTTTCTATCTATGAGCTTGAAGAGCATTGAGGACAAAGGACATCGTTAGGTTAGTTTCACAAGTGGGCAAAGTTGGGTGAAAAGATGGCTTGCTTGTTGTGTAACTTAAAAATCTTATATTTCATGTTTAACACTGTTTTGACTTGAGGGTGACATCTGTAATCAGAGTTAAATTCAATGTTGAGTCACAGGCGCTAACTGAGACTTAAAGATCAGACATGAACTAGTTAATTTATGAGTCCCTCTTTAGTGGCATTTTATAAACAATGATTTACATTATTGCACTAGAAATTAAAGCACTGGTGTTTTGCAGGTTAAAGGCCTCATCATCACAAGTCATGTGCTGTAGAGTTAAAGTGAGCCTATGTAACTTTTTCTCAACGTAGCCGCTGTGGCTACAAGTGGCAATTACAGGATCATCCTAAATGCTTGCACCAGTTTGTGCCTTTCATGCATTATCATTACATTCTAGTCACAGAGCTTAAGAATCAGATAAATCCCTGTTGATCTTTAAAAAACCCAGAAGGTCCTTTTAACAACACTTAGTGCTGTTTTCAAGGTTATTTCCAGAATCCTCAAGGACTCTGCTAACATCTGGATGTAAAAATATGTCATCTGCTGCCAGATTTTTAACTTGTTACACAGCAATTATATTTCCTAATCCAGGTAGCTGAAAAAGACTTGCTTTTTTTCATACAACACAAGAAAAATATAAATTAAAGCTTTGCTGTGTGTAAAAAAATAAAAAAATAAAAAAATTTTTTATAATAATTCTGCTTAATGTCGTACAAATTAGGAAGGACATAGGTCATTTCTGGCTAGCATCTTATGTAGGAAATGATTTCACAGCTTGAGAAACGGGTTTAAAAATCCTTTTTTGTCCAGGTGGACAGAAGAGTCTTCGAGATTTTGGAAATACTGTGAAAACAGCAGTAAGTATTGTTAAAAGGCCTTCTGTGTATTTCAAAGATCTCCAGTGATTTTATTTTTCAGAAAATCAGATGCTTCGTTCTGTGACTCAAATGCAATGAAAATACATCAAAGGCTCAAACTGGGGCTAGGTAAATACATCTAATAATATCTATCAACGGTAAAGTTTGCTAACGTTAGCCACCATTAGCTACTTTTCATACCAGAACTTTTCATCTGTAAGAGGATGAATACGTTACTTTAAGTGTGTTTCCTGCCCTGCAGACTAGCTGTTAGTTTCAGTTTATATCAACCAGCTTACAGACTATTACAGATTATAATGAAACAAAATCAGACATGATGTTCACTGTGATATGTCACAAGTAAAATGTTTTTTTTTATATATGGTGCTGAAGTGAACTGAAACCAGCTGCTACGTGGAAGACAGGGGAAACACTACAGTATGCTTTGGAAAATGTTTGGCAGTAATGTTAGAGGAATAGTTAGACATTTTTACTATCTTACGGAGAGTTAGCTGAGAAGATCAATACCACACTAAATATGAAGCTACCGCTAGTTATCTTAGCTTAGCACAAAGACTGGAAACGGGGAAAACATAGTATAACCTGGCTCTGTCCAAAGGTAACAAAATCTGCCTACTGACCCCTCTAAAGCTCACGTAACACAGTGGAGTTGCCTGACAACCTCACGGACTTCAGGAAGTTACACTGCCAGGCCAACATAGTCCGGTACAGAAACTCTTTTTTTTGTCTGTCTGTTTTTTGTACGGATTAAACAAACAAGCTGTAGTAGTTATTAGTGAGCTTTAGAGGTGCTGGTAGGTGGATATTTTTACCTTTGGACCGAGCCAGGCTAGCTGTTTCCAGTCTTTATGCTAAGCTAAGCTAACCAGCTTTATATTTAGAGTACAGCCATGAAAGTGGTGTCAATCTTCTCATTTGACTCTCGTCATGAAAGCCAATCAGCGTTTTTCCCAAAATGTCCAACTATTCCTTTAAGGATACATGATATGTACCAAAAAAAACAGTCTTATGGTCCTTTAAGTGTCCGACATGAGCTTTTTATCTGCTACAATCTGGTGAAGTCAGCTAAGAGGCCTCAATTCCTCACTTGCTTTGTCCTAGTTTTAAATTCATAATGTGCGTACTAATACTACAGAGTGCACTGTTGTATAAAATGTCAAATCCCCTCAGGATGTTGTTTACTGTGATTGTGGGTGCACTTTAGCATCAGCAGGGAGTGACAGAGGAGGCCTGGTTCACCGCCCGACAACATTTGATTCCTTAAATTCATCTTCAGTCTAGGAAAGTAAAACCTGTAACAAATTACCGCAGTTCTTTTTGTGTTTGTTTTGTTGGAGGGGGGAGATGGTATGTGCGTTATGTGTCTGTTTATGTATGCTTGCCCATGCTTCTTGTGCCCTGAGACCTACTAAATGGAAACACACTGGTGATTTTAAAAAATGAAGACACCAGAACAAAAAAAATGCGTATAGCTAAGAAAACGAAAATGCTATGCAAGGTATTATTTATGATATTTTGACAACATTTACAGTTGGACTCACCATGCTTGCCATAGCATTTATTTTTGTTTTGTGCCAGAAGAAGACTTTGTTTAAAAAGACTAATTGAAAGCACCTTTTTTTAAAAACACAATGCCAAATACTACTTTTCTTTTTGCTATTTTAGGGTAAATATCCTCCACACAACAATGTTTGCTGGATGGAATGTTATTTTTTACTTTTTTCTTCCATCTTGCCCTCCTCTCGGCCCCTGGGGGGGGGGTTAAGGCTGGTACTCTCAGATAAGTGAGCACTACTCTGTGGATACAGTGAATGTGTAGAAAGCCTTGTAGTATTGCATTGTATGTAATGTATATAATGAATAAAGATTGTATTTTGTTCAGGTTTTCTTAACTCCTTTCTCTGCAACGTTTCTGTCCCCTAGTGGCCATGTACGGGTATTACTGACAGCTGTACAGAACAGGAAAACTGCAGAACCAAAGTGGAAAAACACTTCCTTTATTTGCAAATCTGAGCAGGTAGAACAACAACATGACCGCCAAGGCGATCGACAATTTACAGCTTCCAGTGTGTCAGACCCCTGTTGCTTGCCTTCAGCAGCAAACAAACCATAAATACATAAAATACTGGTAACGTACTTTGGTGAAAATATTACAGCCTATAATAAAAGTGAAACTATAGACATACACACAAACACAATTTAAAAAACAAAAACAAAAAACAAAAATAAAGTTGGATTGGAGTGCCCAATGTGATGGATTCAGTTGTATATAAGTAAATATATATTAACTTCTTAATTGGTTCAAAGGGAAGTAAATTATTAAACTGAAAAGAACCAAAGAGAAACGTGCTCAAGTTCTATTGGGAGGCTTTTAATATCAAGTCGGGCATCTTAAAATGTCAGATGACTCCTCCCCTCCAGCATCAGAGAGTTATTGGCTTATCAGTATTGACCAATATCAGCTTGAAAACACAAAATCGGCATCAGTCCAGTATTATTCTCATTACCAAAATTTGATTGCGGTGTTTCCATTTCTGTGATATTTCTGTTCAAGGAGAATCACTTGATACTTATGTCAAAATAGCAAAGTGTCCTGCTCCTTAAAACTGGAAAATCTCAACCGGTTTTGCAGCTCGACTCATAAAAATGCATTATTGTAATATCCAGTAACATGCAAGCTGCGATTTGCAACATGATAATTTTCCTTCACTTTAAAGCGAGACTATGTAACTTTAAAAAGTGGCACTTATAGGATAATGAACCCTTAAATTTCCCTTCATTTCCCAAGATTGTCTTGAGTTAGTTGTTTCAGTAGGTGGCCTGACAGAGCGAGTTGAATGTGTTCAACAGCAGGATACAGCATGCATATCTCTTGGTGAGGTACAAAGTGTTTACTGCATGTTTTTACTTTTGTTATAAAACCATAGAAATGTTAGTTAGCCACCCTATGCTACTGGTCATACCAGACAAAGTAAGAGTATAGCAGAAGTAATCAAGGGTGTGTCTTATTGTTTGTGAATTCAAGTTTTCATTTGTAAGAGGAATATTGTGTTATTTCTTCTTTCAAAAGTTACATAGTCTCACTGTACTTGTGTGCACACAGTTTTCCTGTACAATGAGGGATTATTAGCGACATTTAGGGTGGCTCACTTTCATTTTTACCTCCAAATAAAGTAAGATAATCTGACTAAATTGTTGCCTCGTTTACAACCTGTCTGATCGTCTCACTGCTCGTATTTTTCTTTCCTCATCACGACTTTGCTGTAGCAATGTTGCCGCGTTCCCAGATCTCAGTAATTGCTTTTATAGCCGATAGAAATATTGGGGGAAACTACTAAAACAAGACCTAAGATGTAATAAACCGGAATGATCCGTTAAGTTTCAAAATGAGGCATTTAAATAATCTGACTTTATTTTTGAATTAAAGAATGTAAAGCTCACAAAAACATGTGATCAGTTAATTTTTCTTTTAAGAATACTGAGTGATAGCCTCTATGTATGGAAGGCAAGAAGGGACAGAAGACTGGAGCCTTTTCCCTTGGTTACTGTACAATCATCTTATAATCACATGAAAACACCTTTAAGTCAAGGTAACATAAAGTTAAGATATACTTGTGGACAGAAGACTGGAGCCTTTTCCCTTGGTTACTGTACAATCATCTTATAATCACATGAAAACACCTTTAAGTCAAGGTAACATAAAGTTAAGATATACTTGTGATATATATATATATATATATATATATACTCCCCTCAGGCTTTCCATACACCCTCGAGTCACTGAATGGCATTTTGGATTAAAAGCCTTCATTTGTCTTATTTCTATAGACCCATCCTCCTTAATCAGTGTCTTTGTGGACATGTTAGTGCTCAGTTGCACCACTTACAGCCACTGGCAGCTCCCTCATATCCGACACACACTAGCGGAAAATCACCAGGATGCTTCGAAGTATCCCGAGGTCATCTATCTAAGTTAGTAACTCTAGAACTGCCAAGGCAGCTGGCGTTGCTGTTACCGCTCTGATCTTCTTCCTGTCAGGCCTCCAGAGCAAAGGGATCAGTGATCAGCCGACATGGCCTGGCTCTTCCTCGCTTGCAGAAAATAACGTAAAAATACTTACAGGTGCTTGTGTACAAATCAACTCTTTTTATGAGTATAGTAAAAAATAAAAAAAAAGGCGCACTCTTCTTAGGGTGTGGGGTACTTTCTGAGTTTTCCGAATGACACATTTTAAATTGTGCTCTGTAGGAAGTCACACTTATCAAATATTTATATAAAAACTACGTTATAGGCACAACAGTGATTGATTTAGTGAATTATTCAAACATATGTTTACATTTCCAAGGCCACTATGTACAATTTCATTGGTACTTGGTACTTTTTCATACCAAAATACAATAGAAATCAATCCAAGCGATAGGGGCTTGGTTGTTCTATGGGATGTATCTCTTTGTGAGAAAGGCTTCTCTGGCTACAGGGACAACAATCCCAGGGTCACGAGTGTAAGGTGAGTGGGCAGGTCTGGCATGGAACAACAAGTGTGGATTCTTTTGTTTGTTTTGGTGTGGCTGGAACTAGCCCAGTCCTGTCGCTGTCTCCTTCTTCTTCTTCTTCTAGTCGTCTCTACAGGTGAGTGTCCTCCTCCCCCTCCTTCACCAGGTTGCTGATGGGGACCATCCAGCCGTCGTCGTTGAACTCCCTGTTCAGCGCCGTCTTCTTCTCCTGCATCTCCGGCTGCACCTCCATCACCTCCAGTGTGGGGTTGTCGTGGTAACCGTTCTCCACCGTGTGCAGCTCCTCCGTCAGGTGCTGCTGTAGAGATGAAGAGGACAGAGTCTCTAAAAACGGTGTATTTATATTTGATCTGTTCTCCCTTTTTAAAAGAGAAGTGGCTTTTTGTATGGTAAAATCACAGTTGCCATCCAGAATTTTAAAACTAAGATTTCAAAGGTGAAAGAAAGTTTTAAGAGTGAAACATCTGATTTGTTGATGTCAGTTAAGGAGAGGAAGGCTGTTAGATTTGTTGAGGGGGCATTTGTGATCACTTTATTTGTTTGAAGAGCTCTAGACCTTATTTTCTGGAAAAGTCTCAATTCCTGGGAAACAGTGAAGCTTTAACAGTGACCTCAAATCGACACTGACATTAATGTAAGTGCAGTGTTTGCAATGTTACAAGCCATACTCTCTAAAGGAGGTGTGGTGAATCTCTACATGACATGTATATAAACTCAGAATTTAACACTGCAAACAATATAAAGACAAGCATTTACCTTGACATTACATCTTGGTTTCAGACTTTCAGATCCTATTTATCTAATTTAAACACAGTGTCTAATCTTTACTTTAAAATTCACTTTTAATTTGATGAACTGTGATTTTACATAATCCAAACATGTTTGTTTTTTTATATGATAAAAAATCTTGAAATGTTCCAATATCAAGGCAGCAATGCCAGATTTAAGCCAACCTTGATTGATTCAAATGATCTTTATGAACAGGTGGGGTACAGGTTGACATTTTGGTTGTTATATTTCTGTTTTTTTTATGTTCCTAATAGTGTTAAAGAGGTCCTGCACATTTTAACATGTTCTTTGAGCTGTAAACTATATGCTGTGACTGATGAAACACATCAATGCTGGTGTTCATATTGACATTTCTTACCAAATCTATAAAAATCAGCATTTCATGGGTTGAAAATTGCTCAACATGCCATCTACTGTTTCAAATCAGCCCTGAACCTGCGAGGCCTATGCTGACATAAAGTTGACCGGTTGGGACCTGTCTACTTCATGAAATTTCTATAAAAAAAGACTCTAATCAGTGTCAGTCAGTCTCCCCCATGTCTGTGATGTGTGTTGAAATGTTCTGTGTTGTGACCGGCTGTATCGTGGTCGTCTTATGTTCCAAACCGTACTTCTTGTGAACTTTACTTCCTCTTTTCATTATGGGCTTTCCCCTGGGGAAGTGCGCATTTTCTCTGCTCTGTTTACTTTTGGTGTGTTTCGCTGTATATGTGATGGTAAGCTACTTTAAATGCGTGTGAAGTCAATGCATTGACATTTAGAGCTGCACTTTTATTTATTCTCATGAGGAACACTTTTCATCCCCACAGGCCAAAAGAAAAAAAGAACTGCGAGTAATCTGACAGGAGAACACTTTGGTGGATGGATGAGCCCCTGTGGGACACTTTGGGGCTTTGCTGTGTCTGAGCAGGAGACCTTTCCACCTACCTGGTTCTCACTGTACGGCTTGCGGTGGTGGGAGGCACACACAGCGAGGATGACAATCATGATCAGCAGAGCTCCACAGGAGGCCAGGATGGCTATCAGGGTTTTGTTATCTGTTGGTTTCTTCGAGTGGACAACACAACGTGAGAATTAATGCTGTTAATGTGGAATTTGAACCAGTAACCCTGCAGGTGTTTACATGTACTGATAATAACATCCATAAATGAACCCATACCTTGGTGATTTCTTCAAAATACTGGGCTGCCAGACTGGTTTTCACTGTAAGACACATTTCAATTTATTTGTGTGCCGATTATTCATAGAAAATTCAGTTCAACCTGACAAATGTGACTTTTCTAAAGGGAGGGAGCTGCTTACCTTTGCCACTTATCTCCACATCGTCAAACTGTATTTTGTCTTTGTGGTGCTGCCATGTGAGGGTGCAGTTTCCATCGCGCAAATTCGCCATCAGCCGCCTGCACAACTCGACCAGATCTTTCTCCTCCTCTTTCTGGAGGTACAACGACACATCTCATATTTTACTTTTCCAAAAATAATTCAAGGGCCGATATACTGACTATACTGTCAGAGGCTGGACAGGAAAGTCAAAGTTGACAGTTGAGGTCGTATCTTCCTGTGCTGTGATGTGTGGATTATTTCTGGCGTATTATGGAATGGCACAGTTGCGTAGGCAATCAGAGAGGATGAGTATATCAAAGAGGTGTGGGAACGTAGGAAACTAGTGAAAGGCAGGAAGGGCTCCCACTAAGATACTTTTTCCACCCAGTGACTGGAATCTCTTTTTTTATAACGAGCTTCACCGCTTCCTGGAAACAGAGTCTGGACAGCTCGGAGATCCATCCAGAGGTTCCTCCAGTGGTGGGAGTACCCGTGTTTTTTTCACAGTTGCTCTTTGACTAATGAAAATGTGTACTTTTATATCACTGACTAGTTTAAAGACTAAAAAAACTACACCTAAAGTTGATGAAAGTTATGCACAGTGCTTTCGTATTTTTATTCTGGGCATTAACATAAACAGTTGATCATGGTGCCAGATATTTTTCTCAGGAGGTGGCGCTGACCTAAACAGAGCTAAAAAGAGAGTGAATATTAGATTTAAATCTATGAGGTGGGCAGAAGCACAATTCCAAATGAATAATGAATGCTAATGTTGCTCTGTGTCTGACAGATACGTAAATAAGATACTGTTTGCTAACACGATCGCCATTGCAGCTTTACAAATTGATAAAATGTTGTGTTCAAAGATTCTGCTAATGTAGCTTTAAAAGCTGATCACAAATATATAGTTTCATTTTTAAAGAGTCATTTACTAAAACAGCTGGACACTGTAGTTTCTATCAAATGTTACTTATTTATTTATTGGATACACTATAACAATACTTGTTAGTAGGATACATTCACTATTTTAGTCTTTTCATGGGATTTGTTGACAAGAAAAATGTAGAGCAGCCTGTTCCTTTAAGAAACCGTGTGGGTCTACCTTTGATACTTAAACACGTCTCTACATTTACTTAGCACCAGAGTAAAACCTTACTTACTTCCACCCCTGATCTTCCAGTTAAGTTTTTGATTAGTGCTAATCTAAATTGTTAGCTCTTTCATCTACAATTTAAAATTACAATCTCAACTTGTTAGGTCTTTGTTACACAGTTCAAAATATGCTAGTACTATTTGGTCTTCAAATGAACAAAACTAAGAGTCTACAGAAATGTCAGCAGCTCCCTGAGGCTGTACTGTGCAGCATTCAGTGCTTTATGAATTAAGTGTCGTGAGCTAACTCTTTTGGGAGTAAATGTCAGAGAAGAAAGGGGTGGAAAGGGTGTGGGCCTGCCTCCCATGGACAGGACAATAGCAGAGGCCTGAAGAGAGTCAGAGCAGGAACTGTTTATACTGTTTATGTGAATAGAAACAGTCTGATGCCTGTAACAGATTTAAAGATGCAAAACTCAAAGTAAAGCAAAATCTTACCTCGTGTCCGCTGTTTAGGGAGTACTGCAGAAAAAAAGTCAGAGAATAAGTATGTCAGTCAGAAGCATCAGTGATCCTGCACCAGAGTAATTTCAGTAATATGATAAGGTAGAGTAAAGGCAAGCAGACATATTAGCTCTATCTGCTCCCCTTTGTTACAGCATGTCTTACCAAAAGCTTCTGTTGGTGAGCTGCTCTGGTGGTGGTAGTAGTAGTAGTGGAGGTGGTTTGCGGGGGCGTGGTTCCAGCTTTGGTACCAGAGGTCTCTACTGCAGGAGGTCCTGTCTTGGTTAGGGTGAAGGGGGTGCTGGTGGTCCCTGTGCTCCCAGCTGGCTCTGGGGCCTTCGAGGCTATCTGCTTGTGGCTTGTAACTGTCGTTATAGTTGTAGTAGTTGTTTCCTCGGTACCTTCAACTGGAAATAATATTGTGTATATAATATATATGTATAATAATAACTGTATCACTTGTTGCTTTTAGCACACTTGTGTCAGTTAAGTGTAATTTTTGAAAATTCTTTAATGCATAACTGAAATTCTCACAAATTTTCTTGATCTTGATGAAACTACTACTAATAATCTACTTTTTTCACATTGATCTGCATGCTCAGTATGTTCCAAATAATCATTGCTTCGCCAATAAATCATTGCGATAGCACAACACAAAAGTAGTGTATTTAGGTATTAGTATTTGGAACATACTGAGCATACAGATCAAGTCCAAGAAGTGGATTATGCAGCAGGAGTGGTTTGGTTTTTTGTTTCGGGGTTGCCATTAAAATTCATTGGAACTGCTGTGAACACAAATTTTTTTAAAAAGTAAAAGAAAATAAGAATGGCTGGTTGGCACACTAGAGCAAAATGCTGGTAATCCCAAGCTTTCAACAAATGCTCCTTTAATTAGCTTAACATTGACTAAATACAGCAGTACAGGGGAGTATACTGTAACTTAGTGTGTTTTGTTAAGCTTATGTCAGTGTGCAGGTCTAGTTTAAGGCTTTCCAGATGTTTTTGCTCTGGTGCGCAAACTGTTTGATGTTCAGTATAAATATAACTAAATATGTACACGGGGCATTTAAATTGTTCTGGAGGCTTCGTAGCGGAGCAACACCTTATTTTATGTTGGTTGTTCCTTTCGTTTCTCACCCATATGCACATGCTCCTTGACTCTTTGGAGCTTTGGTTTAACATGACACTAGCTGTTTTCAGTTGTTACAGAGTTGTTCAGAATGTCTGAAACTAAACTGACCAACAAAATCATGTCAGTGACTGAACCAAACAGGTATAAAGAGCTGCAGTTCTGTCAGCAGCTTTAAAGCTTTTTGAAAAGTTTGCTAACCCAACTCTGTAACCACTGACTCTGCAATTTCATTTGTCTAACATGTACTTGGTTGTATATAACTGACAGGTTCTTCTATAAAGATGAACAAGTAGGTGACAAGTCAGGCATGGGAATGTTGCAGGACTCTTAGCCAATCAGTGACAATACATCATCAAAGCTGGGCTGGTGGTGTGCAAGTTATGGCCTGTGAATATTTTAAACTTTGACCTATAACTCTGGCCAACTGCTGCAGTCTCTCAAATGCCGTGACGCTGTGCCACAACGCTTCATTCCTCCAAGTGGTGTTGGACGTGTTGTTCGTGAAATCACATTTGAGTTCAAAATTTTGACCCTGGTTTATATTGCTTATTGTTCCATCCATCCATCCATTATCTATACCGCTTATTCTCAGAGGGTCGCAGGGGGGCTGGAGCCTAGCTGACATTGGGCGAGAGGCGGGGTACACCCTGGACTGGTCGCCAGTCAATCACAGGGCTGACACATAGAGACAAACAGACACTCACAGTCACACCTACGGGGCAATTTAGAGTCCTTATTTGTCTCATTTATATTAATTATGTCAGTCTGTGTAATTAGTTAAGTATGTTTTGGGTGAATTTGAAAAGAACCCTCAGTCATTAAGTTCCCATCCCATCCCTTACCTCCTTTGCTGACGTCCTGGTCTGTCTTCCAAATGATGGTGGTGTGAGTCATGGACTGTTGCCTTGGTGTAGGGGAACCTGTCGAGACCGTTGTGACCTTGGTTGTCCCCACATGGACAGAGATTTTACTGGGTACAGTGGATTCAGGCGTCGGTAGTGTGGTAGCTTTGGGCGATACCACTGGACTGCCACTGCTGTCAGCTGTTGTAGCTGGGGCCTGGGTGTTGAGTCTGGACGTAGCAGCAGAAGGAGTGAGATGATTCATCAAAATGGCACCAAAGGTGACAGTGGAAGGTGCTGGTGGGACAATTTTGTTTGTGACAGTGGGTGCTTGTGGTTGGGTGGTGGCTGGCTTGTGTGGAGTAGTCGCTGTGATGGCAGCCATGGTGACTGCAGTGGTTGGCCTTGCGGTTGTTGATGCCTGCGTAGGTTCATTGGTCTTACCGGGATCACCAGGTTGTGATGCTCCAGTTGTGCCACCAGCAGTGTCTATTCTGGACATAGGTGGCTCAGTCTTGGATGTACTACCACCAGTTTTGATGACAGAAGTAGAAGTCTCACCTGAACAGATACTGTGACATAGGAAGCCTAAGGAGAAAAAAACAGGATTATTTCGTACAGCACGCTGCTAAATGGGTAGTATGTATATAAGTTCATCACTATATTATAGCATTACACAGTCATTTCATCCATTGGCAATACAAAAATATTGATTAGTGCAGCTTTAATTTACAATAATGGCCTTTTTTATAGTCAAATTTGAGGCTGATGGAGCACTCTGAATTTCTGAGCTATGTCGACCTCTGCTCCTGGATTTCTTTTAGCTCGGACAGCTGTAAGCTTCATCCGCAACTCCATCTTCTTCTGTTTCTCTATTTATAGTGACCAGGACAGGATGCTGCACACAATAAACTTGGGAGCACCACACCCACAACCATGGCCCATTTAAAGTGCCCCGTGAACAATCCTCGTCTGACTCCATGGCCAGAAAACAATGGCCTTACACCCCCCCTCCCCCCACCCATGCTTTCTGACCTCCACGAACCTACAGTACATCCACACACAGCCACTGGATTTTCAGCGTGGTGACACATTATCATACACGTAGCCATTCTAAATGACATGTACATTATGGAATATTTCGTCAGAGCAATACTTATTTATTGCAAATCACATATGCTTTACCTTATTGCCAGTCATTTTCTAAATCATACTGTGTTAGATACTGTTGAAAGCTCCAGAGCAGCTACTAAATGGACCTTCAGGTGAGACTGTTTCCATGGTCAAGAATGAACTTTCTCTCAAAACATTTTGACTTCCCCACCATGTCTCTGGTTCTCAGCTCCAAGCCCATTGGTTCATGCCTACTCAAGATGTAAATCTTATAAAACAACTCACAAATATATAGTTTCAATTTTAAAAAAGGCTTAGTGATTTCCTAAAACAGCTGGGCACTATAGTTTTTAACAAACGTTACTCAAACAGGAGGAAATTGTGCATTTTTGGGGGACTATTTGCAGAGGCGGATCTATACACATTTGGTGCTCTAGTGAGTATTTGGGGCAGCAGGACGGTGTGTGTGGGATTGAGTCCAAATAAACTACAGTGTGTGTTCATGATGAACATGGTGATGAAGGAACATGTCAGCCAGTGCAACAGTGTGGCTCACTGATGTGTTTTAATAGTTTTTGGACAACAATGGTATTGGAAATGATGGTGGTGTGAGTCATGGACTGTTGCCCTGGTGTAGGGGTATCTGTCAAGACCGTTGTGATCTTGTCCCCACATGGACAGGATCTCCTGGCAGCCCGACAGGCGCTTCAGTCCCAGAGGTTTTACTGGGTACAGAGGCTTCAGGCGGAAACAACCTATATTGTATATAGGGTTTTGGTATTTTCATGTAATTTGTTATTATTAAGAAAAATAAAGAATATCCCTAGACTTAAACTTTACGCTAGTTAAGCCATAATTCCCACAGCATTTGAATACAGCATTAGGAAGTTGTCAGGAGTTAGCAGATAAGAGTCAAGTGGAGGCTGGTAGAGCCAAGCCTATCCTGTCTCTGTAAAGCACAGGCACATCACTTATCAGCCTTCAGCCTGCTGCCATAAACACTGTTACAAAGAGAGTTAGAATGTCAAAGTTCTCCGCTCAGAGGAGTCCTTTGATTGAGCTGAGTGTTTTGATCTACAGCACATGCGCTGCTCGCTGCTCTGAGGCTTTTTGACAGCATACAAGATCTACTCCATGAGGGCTTTTTCCTCAATTTGTCAGAATAACTTAGAGACCCTGAACCTGTTGTGTTCAACCTGTCAGAGTCAGTCAAGAACTGCAACAAACATCAGCAAAAGCTGTTTTGGAAACTATGTAGAAATGGGTGGATTTTCCCCTTATCTATGGAAGTGGAAAGGTTTCCAACATTACATCATATAAGGGGAATTTAGCTGACAGAGTTGGAGTTCAGTGTATTTTTCCAAAGATGCCGATTGACATGGTAGCCTACGTTGTTGCCATGATAAAATCTTTTCTGTTAACCACACTTAACTGCCAGCAATGTGTGATTTTTTTTGTGTGAGAGGTCTTCAAAATCAACTTGTCATTTACTCCTTCCACCCTGCTGTCTCTCTTGCTCTCCCTCCCCCAGGTGTGGCTTCTTGTATGGCTTGACCTCCGCCGACCCGAGCTGTCACTGACGCATCTGTTTCTTAGTGGGCGACAGCACCCGCTGATCCCAGTGCTATCAGTACCAAGGCTGTTTTTACCTCACCCACACATTCCTTACCACACAGCCCCCAGAAAAAACATACACTCACACGAATCACCACCTGTAGTCTGTCAAGTCCACTGGACTGCCTCCCTCTCACAGTGTTTCGGTTTACTCGCACTGCTCCGATCAAACTGCAGCAGGCAGCTGCTTTGAGCAAAAGAGCTCTGATGAACCCACTGCACACTACCTATCCAGAAACAGCAAAGTTAGCAACTAGCTAGTGGACACAGTGGAGCACTTAGCAGCTAAAGAGCAAGATATTTTGCCCAGGAGTTGAAATAAAAGGATGACATGTGCCAATTTTGGGTTTCCACTGCCCCCCAAGTGGACAAATAAAAATTAAATGAATGCTGATTAAATAAGCTTAGTTCTGTATGTAATTGTTCTATGTGACAAAGACTTGAGAAAAATCCTTGGACTGAAACCCTGCCTAGTAATAAATATTCTAGTTGCAAAGATTACGTCAAGGAACCTCCTCCTTTTTGTCTCAAATTCTGCTAATAAAAATAAAAATATCAACAAAAAGGAAAGTAACAGCATTCTAATTAAATTGCAGGACAAAGTAGCAAAAGAAGATAATAAAGACATTGATAAATTCACAAGTTACTTCTAAATAGGTAAGTATAGGATTTCCAGCACGGCATATTACTCCCAGATGTATGTACAGTGTCCAAAAAATAGTGGCTTTATCTGTGAGATATTTCACAAAGCAATGTTAGTGAGTTAGTTAGATAACTTTCCAACCTTTGTGAAAACCTCTCCTGACCTATTTCTACAACTTTTGGACCTCTCTACCTCTGCTCACTGCCTCCATCAGTCTGAGTGTGTGGAGCTCATTCCTTACAGCAGAGTGTAGACACTGTAATATCCTGTTGTTATGCTGTTTGTCTCAGGGTGTGACCTGCTCCAGTGGACTGTGTGAGGGTCAGACAGCAGAGGGTGTGAGAACCGACCTGATGGACTTTCCCTGGCTCTTTTTTCCACTTCTTGGTGACAGTTCTGTTGATTTGGGCATGTGTGTGACTTCGAATTACTTCTATTACTTTTCTAATATGCGTTAACAAATGGACTTAAGTTGGTATTGTGCCAGTTGTATCTATTGTTCTCATTTGAGTTAAGGCATACATTATTATTAATGCCATAGGGACGTTTGTCTGCAGCATTTGACATATCCTAACTGTGCCCGGGGATCACATCGCCACATATCGCCTGTCAGTCAAACATTGTGGGTGGGGCTGTGGCTTCCTTTAGATTTTATGTTGATGAAGTTTGAGTTTCTATAGGTGGTTCTTTTTTCTGTGTCCGCTAGCCAAGCGTAGGTAAACAATTTCCAGTTGTACTTGGATGTTGACACGAACAGTATTTACAAGTCAGAAACTGGTGACTATGGTACAGTGTGGTGAAAACTTCCATCTGACATGAACTGAGCATTATTATCAGTTGTTCCTCTGTTTATTCCAAAGTAATCAGAAACCGAAAACACACTTTACTTCCTGTGCAAGAGAGATTTCGCCTGAGAACCAGTTACCAGACAGCAAGTGCTCACGACAACAAATGAAAACTCTTCTCTTTTGGCTCAATCTCACCTCACTCATCAGCCTTGTTTCCAAATGCAGCAGGCAGCTGTTCTGACTGAAAAACTCTGATACAGTCCACTACCTGCCCAGCACTCAGCAGCACACAGACTTTAGAGACTAGCTGGTGAACATGTAACATGGAGCATTTAGCCACATATGAGTGGCCAAAGAGGAGCTAAAAGCAGAGTGATACTGCCTCAGTAGTCAACAATCTGCAATCAATTTAGAAAAATAATAAAGATGATTATTTAATTAAAAAAATAGATTGCTAACCTTTTTAACAATGAATTAATGCTTTTTTACATTCTCTTATTTCTCTCTGTAATGTGATGTAACACGAGGTCTTGGTCAATGTTTTTTTATGGACATATCTACTGAAATTCACCTGCAGTGGACACAGCTAAAATTTTATACATTATCAGAGAGCCTCAATCTTCAAAAAAATAGGATGAAGTATCTTTTTAATGAAATACCATAATGTGTGCAGTAGAGGGTTAAAGACAAAATAAAGTCATGTTATATACCAGACTGATGATACGATTAATAAAAATAATGATATAATGAGAAATAAGTCGTAATCTTTATACAGTCATAATGAAGTAACTGATTTAACAAGGAAAAGACCATTTGCACCAAAAGTATAACATGTCCTCACATTTGTCTGTCCTTAGCGTCGATCTACCTTTGAAGCTGGTCGTATTGTGAACCTGTGGAGCGTGACAGTGTTTAGCCTGTATTCTCTGAGACTAAGTGGAGGTCCAGAGGAGGTCAGAGGGTGATCTCTGTCTCCCTGCCCTCCCTATAGGGGGTCCCACTGTTTGGTTCCAGCGGGCGTCAACCCCATCCTGTTCAGTGTGAGAACCACCAACCGTACACATTAAAGGAGACTGACAGTGTGGCCAGAGGGTGGAGACTGGTTGAATTGTCTTCCCTTCCTGACTGCCACGTTGTAAATAAATGCCCTCATATACAAGGCCCCACACACACATGTAGAAACATGTAGAGGATAAGAATGAAGGGAAAGAGGGACAGAGGGGACTGTTTTATTTCTCCCCGGCTGAGCAAATACTATTGATATCTGTGGCTGGTATCATTTGCTCCTATTCAGACATAAAGGCATTAGTGAGGTCCAGCACTCATGTTGAGTGATAAGGTCTGGCTCACAGTCGGTGTTCCAGTTCATCCCAAAGGTGTTCAGGTGGGGTTGAGGTCAGGGTTCTGCGCAGGCCAGTCAAGTTCTTCCACATCAAACTGGGAAAAGCATTTCTTTATGGAGCTGGCTTTAGAATAGGAAAAAATCTTCAACTAAGCTGAAATGGCATATGGTTTTGACAGTCATCAGTTATCATTGTCATTGCGTGTCAAACCGGGCCTACTGAACTCAGTGCCCCGTCAGTCTCGATCATACTAGTCAGACGAAGGGAGGGGCCTGATTTATTGGAATATAGCCCAACTTTTCGTTGGTGGAAACTGCCCAAATGGTACAAAAAGTGGCCAAAATGATCACAACCCGCCCAAAACAATATTACCTGCCCAATTAAATAAAAAGTAGCCCAATTGGATGGAAAAGCGCCCAATCTGGCTACACTGCCTCCTGACTCTAGCTTCATATTAAGGGTACATGGTATTGATCTTCTCATCTAACTGTCGGCAAGAAAGCAAATAAGCATATTTTCCAAAAAGTTGAACTATTCCTTTAAGATTTTTTTTTTTATTGTAACTAAGAAGGCTAGCCCAAAAGCAAACCAAAGTATGTGTCCACATACCACACAGTATAGACACTGTACAACCACACAGCAGGTTTTGGTGTGCACACATATTAAATGCTTTGCTATCAAACTAACTCAATATAGCTGCACTGAAAATATCTACATGCCACATCATAAAAACTACAGGGGGTGGACAAAATAACAGGAACACCTGACAATATAATGCAATCCAGTACAAAAGTCCGATCGATATTTGTTGAGACTGCGTCAGAAATTGAACATAAGCAACACAATGGCAGTATGTATTGAGAGATTATTGTACTAGGATTGCATTATGTTGTCAGATGGTTGTGTTAGTTACTACATTTCATGGCACAATTTGTGTGTATGTGTGTGTGTGTGTGTGTGTGTGTGTGTGTGCATGCCAGCTATCCAGCCAGTTATCCGTCCAGCTTGGCAGGCGCTCTGACTGTAAACCCGGATTGATGTGCGTCCAAGCGTGAACATGCACTATGCACGCCAAATGGAGGAGAGTAAATAAATAAATGTAGCTGTCGCTCCGAAGCACTGGCGGGACAAAGCTGCCCTGTTAGCTTGGTGACAGCCCACACAAAGGCCCCTCTGGCCCCACGTGCAGCAATGCAAGCATGGGTTACCCCCTCACTGCAGACCCCTGCTGCAACCAGGGCCTTTTAGGGGTCCAGCTGCCCCCATCCATGTCCCATTGAGAGAGATAATTCAACTCTCTGTGGAACTGAGGGGGGTTAGTGGGAGCGGAGGGTGAGGACGGGAAGGGAGGGGTCTTTGCTTTACATTGTGCGCTCCAGTGAAGAGGGGTTTGAGACGCCGTAAATCTAACGGCCACATGGAAATGACTGACCACACACACACACACACACACACACACACACACACACACTCACACACACACTCACACACAACAACACTCGCACCCTGGCCCATATTATCTACAAACAACACACTATCTATACTTGGAAACCAGACCGGTATGTGTGTTTATACGAGCTGTGGGGTGTGCTAATGGTGAAAGTTCAATGTTAGAGCTCCATCACTCCCTCATTACACACACACACACACACACACACACACACACACACACACACACACACCCTCCGCTGGTAAGTAGAGATAAATTGAGAAACAGGTTAGCAGGAATTTCACCCATTTATCTGTAGTCAGATAACCACGAACCACACCTCAAGTGTTGAGGTTGTTTTGGGTGAAAATGAGTTACATATATCAAATGAAAGCCCTTGATGAGCTCTTTCTACTGCCAAAAAGCCACAGTAACCAAAAGACCTAACACTGAACACACTGAACTATTAGGGCCAAAGGGGCCAATAAATGTCAAAATATTGTTCATTAAGTATATTGTCATCCATATGTTTATGAAGTTATGAAGTGAAGAGGCTCAATGTGTAGGCTTGTGTCATTTCACACACACACACACACACACACACACACACACACACACACACACACGTACACTTTGCTCACAGCTAATGAAGCAGCAGTCATTTCCTGTTTTCTTAAAAGCTGAGAAATGAGGGGAGTTCACGCAAAGTGTTGAGGCGGATGAAAAGAGTGCTGAGAAAGTAGGGAAGAAAAGATGAAGGGAGGAGAGGAATGAGGAGGCTCTGGACGAGGGAGAGGAGAAGGAGGAGGAGGTGAGTGAAGGTCCACGACAGTACCAGCCACAGGCCTGATTAATGGACACCTGGGTGTGCAGCGTGGCATGCTGGGTAGAGGGAGGGAGTGTGAGGTTACACTAGAGGTGAAGGCGAGTGTCTCTTTATCTGGAGCATCAGACAGTGATGAAACGCTTCAGCTTTACAGAGAGCTGAGGTTCCTATCTGAAGGAAGCCTGCAGCGTCCACATGCCAGCCATACCTGGCCTTTAAAAACAAGTTCCACTGCATCTGGACAGTGCACACGCTTCCTAAAAGGGTGCCTCAGACCTTCAGGGGTCCTTGAGGGAGGTCAGGAATTTGAGTTGCGCAATTACTTCATTTCCAAGGTTTTTACTGGTAGGAAAACAGCATAGCGAATGACTGGGAATTACTTTACAGGTGTTAGTCTTAGCAGAGTTTTCTTCCTCTATGGCTTCAATTCTGCTTTAAATCACAAAGCGCCATGCCAAATCCAAATTATATTTGTCATTGCCAACCATTTTCCCAAATAGACCTGATGATTTAGTGGTTTCATTACATGTCAGTACACTATGACGATCTATTGTAGAGACTTAAAAACTCTCCTTGTATAGCTTATCCATTACAATTTAACAAAGTATGTTTGCAATGCAGGGACTGATTTAAAAACTCTCATTCAAGAATACATGGACATCAAATATTTGATAATTATCTGCAGACAAACATTAAGCATTGACATTATGCCAATGACAACTGAGCAAACTGGATCTGCTGATGTAAAACTGCGAGGTGCAGAGAAAAAGCTAGTAAGTGGACCTTGAGTTAAGAAGGTTTTTTGTTGTTGGTGTCATGAAAAGATATTGTAAGGTTGGTCTTTTCTTACATGAAATACTATATATCAGATATTGGAGGGTCCTTGAATGCACCAACCTGTTTTCAAAACGGTCCCTGCTTGCAGTTCAAAGGTAACTAAATGCTCACTATGGCAGATTCTCACACAGCACATTTCAACACAGTGAAATATTAATGTTAATATACTAATATACTACGTTCAAATGACTAAAATCTCTGCATTATATCTACTTAGCTTGTGTCAACTCTGTTACTTTGTGAGCCATATACTCCCGTCGTAATCTGTAGCTGTAGCTGTGTTAATAGCAGTCACAATCAGTTCCACATCCGTGCTGCTTAATTTGCATTTGCAAGTGCTTAACATGACAAACAGGGTGCAGAGTATCTTAATCACGCTTTGCATTGTTTTAGTCATAGAAAACACCATGTGACTCGTCTGTATAGAAAGACCATTAAGAGGCTTCCATCATGTAACTTTCTTCAGCCTTCTGGAGGTTTTTCAACCCAAACACAATGTATATTTCATTACAAGACTGAACTCATGGTTATATATATATATATATATATATATACTGTATATAACAGTGATGACTAGACAGTTTAAGTTGACCTGACCTCTCACTTTGTAATGAATCACAGCTAAAAATTCTAAGTAACCAGGACTCATTTTGTTTTGTCGAAGCAAGAGACTGGCTTGCCTCGGCACAACTTGAATTTTTACGTTTAACTGCAGATCATTCATATTTCTAAGTCATAATAACTTGTAATCCTCTTCTGTGCCACAGAGTGCATGGTGTTTCACAGTGAGGCCTCTGCAAGTTGATTTTCACGTCATGAACTGAAACCAATGGCTGCCTGGAAATTAAAAAAGCAATTCTAAAAACGGATGGTATGCCTTGAAAATGGTTTGTAATTAAATTGCTAAAACATGCAAAATCATCACCATAGTCCTGTAGTCCTGAAGCAAGAATAACATCTTCAAAATGGTGTCAAAATCTTAGTAAACAGTGGTCTGTGGCTTACAACAAATCTATTTAGTTGTATGGGAACGCCCTTTTTTCACTTTGCTCTGGAATATTGTATTTCCTCACATCTTTTCTGCCTGTTTCTCCAGCATCCAGCTGAGTGGGAGAGGGTGGCCCAAGGCCATCTCCTTCTTGGGAACTGGGATGTTTCTAAAGTTTTTTCCTATCTATTGTTCTGTTCTCTCCCATGTATGCCAGCCAGTGCAGACACCAGACCAGTATGCAAAGCAGGCAGTATCTCTCCGGGCCGCTGTCTGGACAGGCCAGGAACCCCAACTGCCTGTTATCTTGTAGGAAACGAACAAGCCATGAACCCACAACTGCACAAAACAGATGGCCTGCATAGGGGTTAGGAAGTCCTGGAGAGGACTGATAACTGATGATGCTGCCTTCTTCCTATAGTCCAGGATCCAAATGATTTATTTAAACACCGACATCACCTTCAAGCATTTGATGATTCACTTCAGCTGCACATTTTGAATCTTTCTCTCACTTGCGAGTGACACATCGCACCAAGGACGTTGTCAGAGGTAGAAGCTCGAGCTGAAAAAGTTAAATGGCGCGTTCAAAACTAGCCAGTGCAAAGAGAGACTGAAGGAAAACCATATGTTTATGAGTAGACATGTTCATTCTACCTGCGGGAGGCACGAGACTACGGCACCAAACATGCCCATTTTGAACAATTTTGTCCTCAGAACAGAGAGGAAACTCACTGCTTGACACTTGGGTAGGATTCAAGTATACACAACTAATGTGTCAGTTCTCCCATAATAAAGAAATGAGTTTTGTGTACATAGTTCTGGAATTTTCAAAACTTAAATATCACTCACTTTATCCACCCTTCCTGGACCAGTGACACCATGGAAATTTGGCAGGGGGACCTCTAAGACTTGTATTTGAGTCTATATAATTAGGTTCACGAGTGGGCAAAAGACAACCCCAGCATGCATTTTTCAAAAGTGTCCATACTGAAATACTGTAAAAACCTGAACCATCAAGAGTGGAAAAAGTGCTAGAATATCCTTACACCAACACAAGTGCTGCTAAAGGAACAGTTTTACATTTTGGGAAACATACTGCCACTTTTATACTTTTACATGAGAAGTTTTGAACACAAGTAATCTTACATCTCCTTGATTAATATTTAAAGGAATAGTTCAACATTTTGGTTACGTGCTTTCTTGCCAATTGGCAGATGAGAAGATCGATACCACTCTCCTACCTGTCCGGTTAATATAAGGCCACAGCCAGCAGTCCGTGAGCTTAGCGAACCAGCTGCTGGGTGTGTACATCAAAACACAACGAATTGTGGTTCGACAGGAGGTTATGTTCGTGACTTTTTCTTGGCCTGGCCCAGAAACTTCCTTAAATGTCAGCTGGTTGCCTGGTAACCTCACGGTGATGACAATACTTCAGGAAGTTACTGCGCTCAGTCAAGAGAAAGTCCTGCAGATAACACCCTGTCAGGAAGAACTGGATACCATTTCCAGTCATTTCAGGTGGGTGGCGGGTCTCAGAAAAATGGAATCACCATTTCACGGCTGCTTCTTTTCTAATGATACTGTATGCTTTTTGGGCAAGTGTGCGTCACGTAATGAGTTGCAATACAGAGCGTGGCCACTGGACAAAACTTGCCTCACAGCCCAGCGCTGTTCCTGGGGGCTTGGTCAAACCACAGTTTGTCGTTTTTCTATTTTTGTTTTTGTAGGGATTAAACAAATGAGATGTAACGTGTTAACTGGTAAGCTTTAGAGGTGCTTGTAGGCATATTTCTGACCTCTGAATACAGGCTGTTTCCCCCTGTTTCCAGTCTTTGTGCTAAGCTATGCTAACTGTCTGCTGGCTCTGGCTTAATATTTAGCGTAAAGACATGAAAGTGGTATCAATCTCATGAATGTACAGCTCTTCATTTTCATAGAATTGTACAGTTTTTTCAAATTTAATTATTCTATTTTATTTTTTATTTCTTTACATTTTTATTGCTAATTTCTCTATTTTATATTTGTATTCTTGCTTTTTTTTTGTGACTTTATTTTATATATCTGTATATATTTTTATTTTTCTCTACTCTGCTTATTTATGCACCAATACACCAAAGCAAATTCCTTGTATGTGAAAACCGACTTGGAAATAAATATGATTCTGATTCTGATTCATCTAACTCTCAGCAAGAAAGCAAATTGCAAATTTCCCAAAATGTCAAACTATTCCTTTAAATAATATTCAAGTGTAACTTCACTTGTGTTGAAAAGTAGCAAAACTACAAAAGTGGCTCTTTTGGAGACTGAGAAACAATTCCATGCTTCTATATGGCTACAGTTAAAGGGCCATCTTTTTCTGTCAGAAAGGTTTCTCACACACCACCTTATGATGGAGAAGAAATCGCCTTGCTTTAGCTACAACAGCAAACTGCAGATTGATCTGAAGTTATGATGAATTAAGAGGAATCAGAATGTCTCATTTTAGAAAGATCTCAAAAAGCACAAAAACAAGGCCACTCAATCAGTCACAAAGTTACTTTGCACCTGAAAATTGCAAAATACACCGCACATGTCTAGGTGATCAGCCCTACATGGAAACAGGGCGTTAAACAAACAGACACAGACACAAAAATGTGTCGGGCTTTTATTTTTAGAGAAAGTGCTGACAGCCTTCAGATTGAGTTTGGGGCTGTGTCACATGGTTTTTTTGGGGGGTTTTCACACACTCAAAAAATAAAAGCCTCCCATCTGAATCCACCCACTGGATGGTGAGAGAGCAGCAGGTGCATAATTAAAGAAAAACACTTTCCTCGCTCCTCAGCCAGGGAGGGAGGTCAGGGGGGCACTTCATTATTCTGGCTTCTTCTGTCCACAGCCACAGCTATTGGAGGACTCTGTGTGTGTGTGTGTGTGTGTGTGTGTGTGTGTGTGTGTGTGTCAGTGTGTGTGTTTGGAGGGAGGGGGGCATTGGGGAGCCCTTAACTGTGGGATTATGGGGGGTGGAGGGGCAGATGAGTTCTACTCTTCCATTAAGCATGATTATGGCCACTTTCATACAGATTTCATACAGTCCACACAGCAACAGAGGGAATGTATGCTTCCCAAACAGGTCAACAGTAACACAGAGAAAGAAACTACAGGGGCTGTTCAGTGCAGGGGACTTTACTCTCCTCAGTTTGTGCACAAACTAAGGCAGTAAGAGCTTGGCAACTCTGGTTGCAGCGCGGCTCAAGTTTGACACTTTTCCTCAGGCAGCATCCACTGACGCTTTTTTTGAGTTCTTTTTGCTTCTTAGAGCCTGCATGCGTCCACTGATTGAGTCAAAAAGTCTGACGTACTTTTCAGATTAAGATTTGACATTAAAAATATATATGATAGGCATATAAAGTACAATGCATTGCTACAGGTCGCTATAGGTCTGTTGCAGTATAAGGTATTTCAAAATAGTTCCACCTCCATCAACTGCAACATTAAAGTGCTACTTACACACTGATGCGTCATCAGTATTAGAAATATATAAAATATTACAGGAGTTACAGGGGCCATTTTTCTGCAGAACAAGTATTTTTACTTTGATACTTTAAGTAATGTTTTGGATAATACTTCTGTACTTTTAAAATTAAGTAGGATTTTGAATGAATTTTCTACTTAAATAAAGGATCATCCATCCCCCCCGGCATAATGAATGCTTTCACTGAGTAGCTACATTATACTGCTATAAAACTTGTATAAAGGAAAAGTTGAAAGTATAGAACCTTTACTTGAACTGGAGTATTTTTACATTAAGACACTGATACTCTGACTTAGGTAAAGATCTGAAAACTTCTTCCACCAATGTGATTAAAAAAAAAGACGTCAGATTATTCCCACAGTCTTGTGTGCGCACCTGTTGCTGCCTCACATTGTCTTTCACTCCCCAAAGCAGCCATACAAGTCCTATAATATATTTTAGAGGCGTGCTATATACAAAGATCACAGAGAAAACGACACGTTTACAGCGGGAAAGAAAAAGCACAAAGAATCCTGCTCCTCCTGTCCCACGGACACACAGTAAGTCTCTAAGCAGGACGACCACAGGTGTATATTTAAATTCAATTCTACTCACTGAGTGAAACCAGCAGACACGTGATCCTCATAGTCGCTCTCATCCTGTTTCAGCTCGTTTCTTCTCCCAGCCTGTTTATCCTTCATGCAACTCTGCGCTCCAGTCCGTTACTTTGGATCTGGAGACGTTTTACGGATGATGGACCGGAGTCTGGCCGCTGACTGACGCCGCCTCCTTGAATTCGTATCTCAAGTAAGTGATCTCGCCCCACGTATTGTTAATGTTTTTTTTTTCTTCTTCTTCTTCTTCTTCTTCTTCTTCTTCTTCGTTTAAATTGAAAGCAAAGAATGCTTTTGTTTGTCTCTGCTGCGTCTGTCTCTCCCCACTCTCTGCAGAGTTGAGGATTTGGGGGAAGAGTGTTTCAGCGGTCTCCTTGGCTGCTCAGTGTCTCTCTACCACTCTCTCTCTCTCTCTCTCTCTCTCTCTCTCTCTCTCTCTCTCTCTCTCTCCCTCACAGTGGCCTGGTGCTGTATTGTAGGCTACTCAGCCAGTCCTCACTCTCCTCTCCTGCAAAGTGTTCAGCTGTTAGCAACCACTGTAGCAGACCAGGAGCATTGCCCAATCCCGAGACTGTCCCTGCCTCCCTTATCATGAGGAACCAGGGGCAGACCCAGTCCGGTCCAATCCCAGAGCTCTGGACACACTGCTGCCAGGACATTTTGAATAACAAAGGAAGCTGTGAGACAATGTGTTCTCCTGGTTTTGATTCTTTCCAAAAATGGTCCATGACTCAAGGATGCGGGGTGAAGTCACAGTAGCACTGATGTTGTTTGATCACGCGAAAGGCCTGTTTGGCAGAACTGAAACATGGGGCTGTTATGACTTATTTGACTTGTTCGTGACTGCTGTGAGACGTATCTCCCTAGTCTTGTTGAAATGACATTTTATTGGTCAGCATTTACAGACTTGAACGACTCGCGTCTAGACTTCCACATGGACTATGAAGCCTTGGGACTAAGCCCATATTTTCTCCCTTGGTTTTGGCCCTTCTTCTATAAAGGCCTTTACACACCGGGCACGTGACGAATAAACGACACGAAAATGTGAAATACTCATCTGCGAATATTTCGCATCAAAACTGTTCACACTGGCAGCGATGCGAATTTTCTGTGCGTAATATTCATGTTCTGTGTGAAAGTACTCATGACAAAAACAACAGTTCGAAAAAGTAGTTTGGCCCAAATCAGAATTGAGAAGATCAGATTCCATGTGATTTGTGCTGTTCACACTGAGTCACATATGAGCAAAAAAAAATCTGATTTGGGCCACTTTTGCCTGCCTTCCCTCCTATCGATCAGGGGGAATGCTAAAGTTATTGTTACGGCCCAAGGGCCGTGTGTTTTGTTTGTGTCTTTTTCTCTCTCTCTCTCTCTCCCCAGGTATTTTGCCCCTCCTCCTGCAGCAGGTGATTGTTCACAG
>LKNJ01003702.1:0-41367 GCA_002120245.1 Maccullochella peelii | reverse complement strand
TACTACTACTTCAGCCTTTTTCTACTACTACTACTACTACTTCAACCTGTTTCTACTACTTCTACTAATACTTTTCCTTCAGCCTTTAACGCACTTTTTCACATATCGGCATTTTCAGCAGTGCTTCCAATTCTGGCAATTCATTTCACATTTCTGAATTTTCAGCAGTGTTTTTCAAATTAATTTCAGCTTTCAGCATTCCCACGCATTTTCTGCAGGAAATGCAATTTTTCTAGTTAATATTAGTAAGTCATCAATAAAGGGTCACAATTTTCACCACCTAATAAGCCATCAAGATTCATGAAACAGCTAGCTAAAAAGACAGATCAAGTTGTGCTGAAGGATACTGTACAGCTGGCACATGGATTTTTACAATAAAAGTCCTTGTTATTAATAAACATTTTATTTAACATTTATTACGATTTAGAAATCCTGAATAAGGCATGCCTTGTTAGAAGCTTGTTCCCTTTGTCATTTTACAGTGGACATGCACATAATGTTTTATTCATGGCTTGGTGACCCCAACCAGTTGGTATATACTAGGTCTTCTACCTTTTTAGCAATAAATATATCATCTGTACCTGGTAGGACACCTTGGTGAAGACTGGAGCGTTGTCATTGACATCAAGCACTTGAACTTTGACCTCTCCAGTGGTCTGGTGGAGGGAGTCAGACGCCCAGACTGTCAGCGTGTACTCTGTCTGCTCCTCATAGTCCAGGGCTCGAGTCAGGGTAACCACACCAGTATATCGGTCAAGAGCAAAGGGAACATTGGTGCTACTGTTGTCTGAAAAGCTGTAGGTGATGGTGGAGCTCAGGTCCACGTCGTTTGCAGTCACCTGGGTGACCATGTAACCTGCTGGCAGATCTACAGTAAAACAGAAGACGTCAAAATAAGTCCACAAATACACAAAGGACACAGACAGTGTTTATATCCTAATGAGTGTTTATAAATCAAATCAGTCAGAGAGCAGTGGGGGTTGGTCTTACTCTCTGCTATAACCACAGGCTCTGTGGGGGGGATGGCAGGGCTGTTGTCATTGACGTCCACCACTTGGACCCTGATGGTGGCGGTGCTGCTGAGTGGAGAGTTCCCCCTGTCTGCTGCCTGCAGAACCAGCCTGTAATATAAAGGCAGTAAACAAATGATGCCACTCAATCCAAACGCACATTATGAATAGTGTATATACTGTATGTATTATGTTAGGTTGGAAATGTACTAATTATAGTACTCTCAATAATAGAATTGAGCAGATATTTCAGGTATTTTTACTTTCTGAGTACATTCTAAAACAGTAATTAAACTTTCACTTGAACAGATTTTTTGACTGCAAAAATAACACAATTATGCTGTTATAGCCGAATCACCTATACGAATCACATATTCCATTTTAGTTCAACTTGAATCTCTTTTGCCTCATCAGGAAAACTGTCAAACAGCTTTCTAATGAAGAAAGGACAGGCAGTGCACAGTCATAATGAAACTGTGGATCAGGATCAGATCGTCAAATCATCAAATTTGCAAGATGCAACATGAAATCATTTTCTCTCACTCAATTACAGTAGACACATTTCACTAATTAAAATAATATCCCATGCATGAGCTTGCCAGAGCCCCGTAGGACATATTTTTCTGAAATTTGCGAGCGACAATTATTCGTGAAACATAACGCTGCCACCATTTGCGATCTGCATGTGCTTTATGTAGTGTTCTCAAATCACTTAGTGAAACTGGCCCTCTCACTGTGACCACACACATGAGGAGTTGACTTCCCATTTAAACAAATTTAAGCTCATAAAGAAGTCTTGCCCACCTCTCCAAACAAAGATAAAGCAATGATTATTTTATTAGCATTCAACAAACAGCTTCCACAAGGGGTTGACAGTGTGTCAATGGAAAAGACTCATGGCATGTGTTTGTTGAATGTTAACAAAATAATTTTGTTTTACCTTGTTAAATAGTTTGATGATAAAATTTTAATATCCAATACAAATATGTTTTAACTTTGAATATGGACAGAAAACCCCTGTATCATGTTTCAGATTTTTAGAAAACTATTAGAAAACTCATAGATGCTGGTGATACAGATGCTAGCTATGACAGGAAATGGGACTCTCTATTCTATAAGTAGAAACGTACTAATCGAGTTTTGCCTTGACTATCATAGATTCTAGAAATGGCTACATCACACTTTTTAATATGTGAGGTCGGTGTACTTGTATGAGGGGGTGATCTCGCGATCCAGTAAGACATTGGTAGCAAGAATCCCACGAACAGAGTCTAAGATGAACGCTCCATTAGGGTTACCGGACACGATAGAGTACTCAACCTGTCCGTTCATCCCGCTGTCAGCATCAGACGCAAACACCTGCAGAAAATATGGGCAGTGATCGTTATTAATAAGATCTTATCGCCAATAAACAACAAAATACATGATATATTCATAATAAATATTTATAGTATCTACCTGCATAATGTAGGTGTTGTGCACTTGCCCCTCCCAGACAGCTGTTCTATAGTTGCTGTGTTCGAACACTGGTGCATTGTCGTTCACATCCAGCAGGGTGATGGAGACCTTGCAGTGAGCGGTTTGCAGCCCGTTGTCAGCCAGCACCACCAGTTGGATCTGAGGGCTCGCTTCAAAGTCCAGAGAGTTATCTTTCTGCACACGAATCTCACCTGGATGAGAGGGAAAAGCAAAGGTACTGTGTAAAGACTGTGCAAACCCAACATCAGAGACTGGTATAGGCAATTTTATTTGATTGTATTTAAAGTGTAAAGTTTATTCTAAAATACAGTATATTCAATAATAATAATTTCAAATTCTAATATTAATATTTGAATACACTTTCTACTTTGGCATCAGCCTGTTTCACTTTGGCCTTGTAAATGTGACTTTTTAATTAGATTGGGGAAAAATTAAGGAAAAGAAATGGAAAGGAAAACATAACTTTTAAACTTTTAAAAAGGGTGTTGACAGAAGGTTTTTTAGGTTCAAGTTTTTGTGGTAACCCCAAAAAAGTATTCAGTCCTATGTCAGTATAATAATGTGTATTTGAGTTCTTTATGTAGACACTGAAATCCAATCCAAAAAAGAGGGTCTGGGGTAGAATATGATAAAATCAGGCAAGCAACAATCAAACTTCTTTAGGAAATACTTGTATATAAACAAACAGATGAATCTGATAAGTTGAAAGCCAATTTTGAGACACAGAAAATAACAAGAGGGTTGGGTTAGAAGTTCTGATTGGTTAGAGATAAACAATGGTGAGGACTGGAAATCAAAAGTTATTTTCTGGATACTTTTGTGGAAAATAAAATGGATGAGTGAATGAGATTTTGTGCTATTAGCAGAACTTAAATGATGAAAACATGCATGACGTTCCTGTAAATACATAACACGCATGCCATCTGCTAATCATAACCAGTGAACAGTTTTGGATGGACTGCAAGAAAAAGGAACAAAAGCAATGTTTTTGTTTGCAAAATTTCACGTTTCTTACCTGTGTGACGGTTGATGGAGAAAATGCGATTCTCGTTGCCACTAAATATGGTGTATGTGATCCTCTGTCTGCTGCTGGTTTGGTCACTGGCCTCCACTTTTGCAATCCAAGTGCCTTAACAAAGAGAAAGTGAAAAGGTTGATGAGGTTTTCAATGCTGTCAGTGAAAACAGAAGGAATAGAGGTGGTAAAACGTACCAGCTCTACTGTTCTCCTTGACAGTAGCATTGTACACTTTGTTTGTGAACTGTAGTCCTTCGTGTTCTCCCTTCAGATGGATAAAAACCAGGCAGGTGGAGGTTAAAGCGGGTCGTCCTTGGTCTGAAACCACGACCTGCAGCTTCCTCCCGGAGAAACCTGCTCTCACTCGTCTTCTCAGCGAGATCTCTCCTGACTTGCTGTTGATGTCAAACAGATTTTCCTCATCCGACAACATAAACTGTATAGCCCCATTCTCACCCTGGTCACCATCTGTTGCCATCACTGTGGTAACTATCTGGTTTGGTAGAGTCCTCATGGAAACCCATGCGTTGATGGGATTCTCGTAACAGACTGGCACATTGTCGTTCACATCCTCCACCTGTATGGTCACCGATGCCACAGAGCTCAGTGGCCCTTGAGTGCAGCCGTCAGTAGCCACAGCTTTGAGGGTGTACTGAGCCCTGCTCTCTCTGTCCAGAGACCTGGTGGTGTGGATCACTCCTGTGAGAGTGTCTACTGAGAAGGCCCCTTGGCTGCTGTCCTCCGTCAGAGAGTAGGTCACATCCCCGTTGGACCCCTCATCAGGATCAAAGGCGCTAACACTCAGGACCTCAGCTCCTGCAGGTAGGCCCTCGCTGATGGAGGCGTGGTAGCTCTTACGGGTGAAGGAGGGGATGTTATCATTCTGGTCCAGCAGCAGCAGCTGGAGTTGGGTGGAGGAGCTGAGCGGGGTGGGGCCATAGTCACGGGCCTGTATGGTGAGTGTGTAATTCTGCCTTTCTTCACGGTCAAGGACCTGTGTGGTGCTGACAACACCTGTGTGGCTGTTGATGGTGAAGCGACCTCTGTAGTCGTCACCTAAAAACAGAGGATAGAAATTAAAAGATAATTCCGGCTTATGACTACTTGGGTCTTTTTGTCAGTTCTATCCATTATGGCAACGTTGTACTCATCGAAGTAATTGTTGAGATCTCGACAACATTGCTATGACTAAGTTCGACACGAGCGGTCAGACATTCACACAGGTTGTAAACAAGACAACGGTCTTTATTCAGCTTATCTTAACCACTTTATTTGACGGTAACTAAAAGAGAGAGCACCTGAAATGTCGCTAATAATCCCTAAATGCACAGAAAAACTGTGCATGCACAACTATGGCTAAGTGTGATAGCTCAAAGTTCAACCAGTAAGTTGGTCTGTTAGCTGGGATGGATGTTTACCATGGACAGTTTGGGTAGTAATTTTATAATTTGCCTCCATTTTCTCTTCCAAATTAGCTTGGCTTAACCTCATGGTTTGTTTAAAACCTGTACAATTGCTTAGTTTCTTTCCCCTTTGGACTTCTTTTTCACAGTGTCGATGAGTTCCCATATCCAAGCAATTAACTTGGTGAGTATAATGTTATTACCAATAGAAATAGCGGCCAAAACTACAAAATGATACAAAATAGCTTGATATACTGAGCACTATCTGGAGTCCTTACCTAATATGGAGTAGTGTATAGTTCCATTTTCTCCGTAGTCTGGATCAGAGGCCTGAGCAGTGTGGACAATCCCAGCAGGCAGGTTTTCTGGGAGGCTGATCTGGAAGGATGACTGCATGAACTCTGGAGGGTTGTCATTGTCGTCCAGCACAGAGCACAGCACCGTGGCCGTACCCGACAGAGGCCGTGTGCTGCTGTCACGAGCCTGGACTGCAGACAGGAATCGAAGGGAATTCACACTTAATGTTCTCTGTATGACATGTAACAAAGGTCCCCAGCTGGAATCAAACCAGGGACATTGCAATCACATGATGCCCCGGATCTATGGCTCTTATTTACTTCCTGGACTTAAATACAAGGCAATAAGGCAACGTGGCTGATGTTAGCAGCTCTGTGAGACTGTACTTAGGCACAGTGGTGCTTTGAGCTACATGCTAACATCAACATGCTAACATGCTCACAATGACACCCCTAACATGCTGATGTTTAGCAGGTGTGTTTACCATGTTTATCATCTTAGCTTAGCATGTTAGCATGCTAACATTTGCTAATTAGCGCTAAACGCAAAAAATAACTGAGACCGCTGGGATTGTCATTAGTTTTGCAGGTATTTGGTCATAAATTGTATTGAATAAGTATAAGTATTGGACAAATTAAAATTCTGATCTGATGATGGCGCTAGAGGAGAAGTCAAGGCGGCTACAAACTCATTAGAATTCATTCATTGGGGAACATGAATATGTGTAAATTTCATAAAAAATCATTCAAAAGTTGTCAGACTGACAATGCCATCCATAGAGCCATGCCGCTAGCACAACTAAATATGAAATACAACGATTGTTAAACAGCTCAAAGAGGCCACAGACTGTTTTAATAATAATTCCTTCAATAGTAATTTACTGTATATATTCAAAACACATATTACATGCCTCAGTCTCTAAACACCACAATGAGACGATCTTATTGATTCCATCTCTGCTGACCAAAGACTGAAGCCAGATTAGACTTTTAATAGCAGTACAGACCCTAAGAATGAAAGTGTCAACATAATGTATACTGCAACAACTTTTAATACATGCTGAAAAGAGCCTGGTATTTTATTTCTTTCCAAATTCATCTGCAGCCAGAGAAAATTGTCCCCACATATTTCGGTATTTCCCAGTAAGCCCCAGTGTGATTTTGGCACAACTTCAAGACATTCAGGCTTTCCTGTTATTATATTTTGTTATTATATTTAATTGTTCATCATACTGCTGACTGTGCAAATATTATGATGAAACATCTAAAAGCAGTTTATTACTAAACACTGCTGAATAGCCTACTTTGAATGTAATTACTGACTGTATGCCCATGAGAGAGTGAAAGCCAACTCTTCAAAAAGGCAGAGGGTGTGGCAGCGCAGTCGGTGGAGGTTAGATATACTGTACCTCACCGTAGAGACCGTAGAAGGCTACTTTATATGTTTTGTTTTGGCAGGTTTTGATTTTTTTTAGATATTAGATTTTTTCTAACCCTTTAGTAGGAAGATTTGAGTCAAGTATTGACTTAAGTGTGTACAAAGAACAGAATCACAGGCTTTCAAATAGTTGATTGTGGTTGTGCTTATAGTTTCACACTGGAGGCAATTTCATTAAAAGACGTTTTTCATTCAGGAAATTGATGCCATTGATGATACAGGTCTAGCTGGTCAATACAAACTTTAAACCTACATCAACTCAATGAAGACTCTGAACATGTGTCCATCTGGAGAATATGAAACTAACTTCAGCCTGGTGTCTGACCTGCAGTGTAGTGGAGAGTTTTTTTTCCTCACTCATCAGCAGCTGATGGCGCTGTTTGCATTACTTTTCCCAACTTCTAAAAGCTGATTAATTAAAGTGAAGAAAATGTACAATGTGATCAGTCACTCACCTGCTGAGCTGAATCAGGCAAATCCATGTATCCACGTAGTTACAAGATGGCGGTTTAAACAATCGCCTTACTCATTAAATATATGGCCTTTGCTGTGCGATGTAGCGCCACTGCTCATTTTCCCTGAAGCTTAATAAGCCTAAAATTGTATTCAGAAAAGTTTCATAATTTCTTCTGACACAAAGGCAGGGAGCCTCCACTAAAACATGCTGTGGGTTACCCCGTTATCTCAATGTTAATATGTGTTTAACCTTAGCTTCAACAGAAAGGGTAGAATTTTCTTAAATTAAATTATTAAATATAAATCTCAGGTGTAACAGGTTTTAACTGTGAGTGTGTTTATGTGTGAACAACCGCATGTGTTTGTGTCCTACCTCGGAGAGTGAAATGTTGCTGCTGCTCTCTGTCCAGGTAGGAGGTGGTGGTGATCAGACCGGTGTAAGGGTTGATGCTGAAGAGCTCGTAGCCGGGGCCGGGCAACAGACTGTACCACACCACGGCATTCTCCTCTGGAGGAGAGACACGGGAGGTTAATGTATGTTTTACAAGCTCTTTTACAGTGTTACCACTGTTACAGACCTCAAAACAAACCCTCATTTCATATAATGTGAGGAAAACTACTGTAACTAAGCACAGAAAAGAAAAATAAGGTCCCATTATTATTAATTATTATGGTTATTGATTCAAGTGTCCTGCACACATGATCACATGGCAGATCATAATGTACAGATCCACAAGTTCAAAGAGGAAACAATTCAAAACACTTACATAACAGACATGCCCTATTGCGAAGGATACAGGGTACTCTGCCTTCACAGCCAAAACAAAAATCTACTCATTAAAATGCCAGCTCAACATATCACCTTCAAATAAACCTTAACTGAACTTCTGTCTCAATTAGCAGGAGTAAGGTACCTCTACCTTCTCTGTAAATTATATTTAATACATGTTTAATATATGTTAAACATATATTACCTGTAGTAATCTTCCTTAATTTGAAAATAATTTCTATGTATTTGGCTTATTCCAGATATCCTCTCTATAGTGATTATGAATCTGAAAATGAGTACAACCTTAATTGATAATACTTTGTACAATACAATAAATGCATACACATGAGAAATAATAAATTATATAGCTTTTTCATGTCTTAAACAAGATAATACTTTCTCACATGTTCTCCATCAAAACCAATAAAACTGTTTTTTTTCTTTCAATCTCAGCGTTTATGTCAGTCAGAGGTTGAGTTTAGCACCTCATCAGGCGAGTTCATGTGAGTTCTCCGTCCAGTTCAGACCAGCCTTATCTGATGCCAAATTGAAAACAGAACCATGGGGTCCATTACACGTAATGTGTCACCTTTAAAAACTGACAGGTACCAAAACCTTTATCTGAGCCCTTTGCTGCGCTAGTCTGACCCTGCTGCTTACAGGTCTTGTGGTTCTTCTACTGGCAGCCACACATTAACCAACAGAAACACAAACTGTGGTGGCGAGGCTGCAACAGAGATTTACATCATCTGAGCTTCGGAGCATTGAAATATCTGTATCAGATCAGTTTTTAGTGGAATTACTTCCTATCAAAGAAATAGTCCTTATGAAACCTGTAGTATATAAACCTGTTGAAGAAGAGTAGGGATTTCTGGCAAAACTTCACCTACTTCCCAGGTGCATGAGGAAGGAAAATATTATTAAGAGGTTGTGGTCTTACAATAAAAGTTGTTCTTTATACTATATAAGTACTACTGTATACTGTATACTATATGTGTTGCTGGAGTCTGTCCCTTTATGAAACATGTTTACATGTTATCCAGAGTAACACGGACAATGTTTCTCAACAGAGATGTTGCTGTTGAATTCCAGTACTGTGAGCTCCATGAACAAAATTCCAATCACCTCCAAAGTATTAGGAAAAGATCTCCGAGACAGTCAGAGACAGATATTTGCTTGTTTTCTGAAATTTGGGTCGTATTTTTGACATAATTTTAAGGTTTAATTACATATATATTGCCATTTTCAGCCATTTACTTATTACATTACGTTGTAGTTTTAATTTAGTGCCTAAGCAAGCTACACAAATGTGTTGTGTGTTAGTGTTACTTCTGATGTGGCAGCGTGTCCTTTATATGCTATGTGCTGTGACCTGTCTGACGTCTGTCCTGTCGGTTATTTGTCACAGTGCATGGGCGACCAAACTAGTTCCGCTCTGGGGATTAATAAAGTCATTTAATTTAAATTTACAGTTTACTTAGCCCATAAGAACATGCTGGATATTCATCAACTGATTTCATAACATAAACAGCAAAAAAATGAATGAACAAATAAAAAATAACAGAAGACCAGCATTATGTCCTAATGCAAATGCAAACTTGGTAGGTCTGATGTGGTGATTGAATCTTACCACAAAAGTTCTCTGTGAATAATAAAACTGTGTCTGTTTTCTCGCGACTCGAAAGACAAAACAGTTATTCTTTTTTAACAAAGTAAAATCCAGGACACGCCGAGTAACACAAAGCTTAGCTGTCACACTCGTAGATGTTGCACATCTCCTCTGACTGACTCCAACACATGGAAACTGGATACAGAGACCAACACAGGCCCAAAACAATGGTCATCTTTGGTGAGCGTTGTGGGGGGGGGCAGTGCAAATGATAATCAAATAAGACTGGCGGGAGAGCGGGCTGAGCTGCCAGATGCGGCGATTTGAGGAGACAGATGAAAACATGGCGCTTATTGGCACAGATGGCTTGGATTATGGAAATCATCATGAGAGAGGACCTTTCAAATCTCCCAGAGGAGCTGTGTGCTTGCTGTTCTTGGACAATTCTGACCCCCAAGAATGTTAGTTCACCTCTTGTACAGATCCTCCTGCCACATGCCTTCCACCTCCAGCATTAAAAAGGACCTGTACTGTCAACATGACGAGACGAAGTGGGATTTAGGAGGCCCTGTGCACAACGTGTTAAAATAAACAGGACTGATGTGCAGATTTGTGAATATAATTAGGGGTCAGATGAATGAGATTTGCTGGGATGTACAGTGAACTTAGCACACCAAAAAGACCCAAATGGAACAACACATGAGGAAAAAAGGGCAAGGGTTGGTTTCAATTATACTGCTAATGGAGTGAAACAAAACAGACGATAACCTTTCACTGCAGTGCTGAAGTTTAACCAAAACATGGCAGGGTGAGCTGCTACTCAACTGTGTTTTGTCATGTGGTACTATGCTTTAAAAATAATAAAAATGAAGTCTTATAGACAGAAAAATGTTGTAGAGGACTTTCCTATTTTTGCCATTTAATACTGGATTTATGCATCTAGTCTATGGTTTGAAGCTGTTAGGCCTCAAGGACACATGCTGGTGCTGCCATCTAGGCACTTTGGAGGCATATTGCCATCTCCACTTCTACAGGAGGACTATTCCAGGCTAAATTTAAATGCTACTAGATGAAAACTGCAGCTCATCTAACAGTTTCCAAATAGAACATAATTGGGATATTAGAGAAGAACAGACACCCCAGTATATTTTCTCATAATTTTTTTGTGATTTTCTTCCAGTCTCTCAAGTGCATTTGATCTATATAGCCCAAAACCACACAATTGTTTTAGAAGGCTTTACAACCTGTACAACATGCAGCATCCTCTGTTTTAAACCCTCATTTCATATAAGAAAAATTAAGCAAAATCTCCACAAAAAGGGAGAAATCAGCAGAAAAGAGATTTGTCTTCCAGGATGGACAGACATGCAACAGGTACAATATCTACAAAGTAGTAGGTACAGAGCAGACACTTTGGTCTCTGGATCACAACATTAAAATCCAGGAGTCTGGCCAGATCTAATTTAACTGCCATCATTAGGAGCTGAAGTGTTGCTGGGTCATCCCATTCTTTATTTTCTATTTTCATGCTCCCTCAGAATTAAGCCAAACATATACAATATGTGTATTTGGAAAATCACTTTATGAGAAGAAAAAGAGATGTGGGTGCCCCTCTTAAGTGACTGCTTTCCTTTCCCAAGGAGAAAACAACCTGTAACTTGTGTTTTGAGAAAATAGGCTTAACTTGACGTCCAATTACTATTTTCACTGCAACTCATGGTCTTCATCAGTGAATGGAAGTGGTTCAGCTGTCATCGCCTAACCTAAATATAAAACTGCTGTCACGTTACATATATATATATATATATATATATATATATATATATATATATAAGCTCTGCAAAAAGCTAGCAAGTGAACCTTGAGTTTTAGTCTTTAAGTGTTGGTTGGACAAAACACATCTGGACCACCATGTTGGTCCTTTTGAAATTGTGATGGGCAGTTTTCAATATGTTTTTACATTTTATGCACCAAACGATTATTCAATGAATTGAGAACTATAATCTGTAGATTAATCAATAACAAAAATAATTGCTAGTCACAGCCCTAGATTAAATATAAGTGTGTTAAAAAATTAACTATATGATATGATAACATCAACTTACGAACACATAATCAAACCAAAAACGTGATATAAAAAGCTGATAATTATTACCTGAATCCTCATCAGTGGCAGAGACCCTGATCACTGGTTCTCCAGGGTCTCTGTTCTCCGCCACACTGGCGTTATAGATGCTCTGACTGAAGACAGGTGGCTGGTCATTCACGTCCCCCACCTCCACTGTCAGAGTCTGGGTGGAGGAGAGCGAGGGCAGGCCGTGGTCCACTGCACGCACGGTCAGACGGTGGAAACGTTGTTTCTCATAGTCCAGAGGGGCCGAGAGAAACAAGAGGCCTATAGAAGATGGAAGAAGATGGGCTTTGAATATTACAGACAAGAGGGGGGGTGGCTTCTTAGTCTTACAAGGAGAAATGGCTTGAAACTTTCTAAAGTGATACACAACAACACAAAACATCATGCCAATTTGTCACGTTTTTTAAAGTAACTTTTAACCTTGATTATCTTTTTCTAAAGAATTGTAACCACAACATATACTGACCAGCACATTTTACAGAAAAAAAAATTAAGTTGTCAGTGCTCTGGTGGGCAAACTATGTAATGGAAACACTGCTTCTAAATTTTCTGTTTTCTTCTTTCTTATCGGCCGACGTATACGCCACTACAGATATAACAGCAGTAAGCTATTATCTGCTGATATATCAGCCCAGCCTATTTATCAATCTAGCTCTGCTAAAAATAGTCATTAATTCATTAATCATCATGTAAAAATTCTACCTGTTTTCTCCTCTAGTGTGAAGAATCCTTTCTTGTTTCCAGCCATGATGACGTAGGAGACGACCCCATTTTCACCTCGATCTCCATCTATGGCCACAAAATGATGCAGCAGACTCCCCACCTCTGCATCCTCCATCACCTGAGCTGCGTCCGCTGATACAAACACCGGCCGGTTGTCGTTCACATCCAGCAGGAAGACCTGAGCCGTCACCGACGTCCGTTTACGCTCGTCCTTCCTCTTCGCCTGGTCGGTGGCTGTTATAGTGAAGGCGAAGCTGGGGGTGGTCTCCCGGTCTAATGGTGCTGCTACAGTCAGGCTCCCTGTGTAAGGGTTGATCAGAAAGGGGAAGCGTGATGAAGATCCGCTGAGCTCAGGGTCAAAGGTCAGGGAGTAGCGGAGGGCACTGTTAGGAAAGGTCCCATCAGCATCCCTGGCATGAAAAGCCAACACCAGAGATCCGACCGCAGCATCCTCCCACAGACCGAACATCACCAGTTTATCAGGGAACCAGGGTGTGTGGTCGTTTACGTCCTCCACCATCACACTGACCAGCACAGACATGTTCACTCCAGGAGCCAGCCCTGCATCTTCAGCTCGAACCATGAGGAAGTACTGCATGGCAGACTCGTAGTCCAGCGGCTGGTTGATGTATATGTCACCAGAGGAGCTGTCGATGCCGAAGTGAACGCTCCCGTCGCCCTCAGAGATGGAATAGTGGAATCTCCCTTTATCTGAAACACGAGCAGAGCCGATGACAGTCGCTGGCTCCGTGTCCTCTTTCACCGTAAAACGCCTCATGATTTGGTGGTCATAGCGGCCATACAGAGCCTCTAATCCATGAACCTGCAGGTGAGATACATAAAGTGTGATATTGTTTGTTGGCTTATTTGGACAATATCAAAATTTTAAAAGTCAGAGCAAAATTATAAAAGGTCAAAACACTAGGAAGAATTAAAAAGTTGAATTAAAAAGAGATATACGTGAAACACATAGAACACCTATGGTCTAAATGAAGACTTTCATATAAAAACCTTTGTAAAAAAATAATGAATGTCTCCCCCTGGTGCCAAACTTAGGCTACTTTTCTTATGCAAAATCACAACATCGTGCTTATTTTTTTGTCCCTGTACATTTGTAATAATTTATATTATGTATATCATGCATAGGCTAGAGCGAACAATTACTTCGTGTTTTGATTCATATAGTGGATCATTTTGGGGTCAATGGGAGTTTTTTTTTGCATCATGTTATCTCCTAATTGTAGTTGGAGCTGTCATTTTTGTACAGTTTATACACATAACACTTGCAAGGAGCTTGCAATATTTAGTGTGTGGAGCACCTTTCTTCTTTCCCTTGAAGAGTAAACATTAAATATCTGGGGCAAAGTACCTGTGCAGTACTGTTATTGACTGAAAGGATACAAGCAGTAAACAATGAAGCATTTCTTAAAACTCTAATTTGGGCCTACAGTAAGCTCTTGAAAATACAGGCAGAAGCTGATGGCTGTTCCTTCTATGGTATTTCTAAAAAGTGCTTATTATGCTGAATTCATAATTACAGACAGAAGGTGTTTTGAAATAAAGATGTAGAAACAAACCATAGTTTGGAAAACAGATAATGGCAGACTTTGTAAAAAAAAAAGGCATCTGTGTGGTCCCCATGTTTTTCATCAAATAAATCTTTTCTGTAATATTGTTTTCACTGTTGTCCAATGTGTCCTCACCCAGCCTCTACTGCAGTGACATGAAACCGTAACAGTTTAAGACTCTGATCTCTGATCTCTGAAGCTGAGTCTGAGTCTAATACAGTAAATACACAGTATATCCAGCAGGAATTTCACAGAAAAAGAATACCATAAGTCATAGTATGAAGTGGTGGAAGGACTGTACCTGAACATGAATGACTGCAGTGGCCTCCAGAGGTGTGGCTCCGCTGTCCTGGGCTCTTATTTTCAGAGTGTAGTACGTTTCAGCGTTCTGGCTGAAAAGCTCCGTTGTTCTGATGTCCCCACTTGTACCATCAATCTCAAAGTGTCCCAGACCCTCATCCTCTAAACCAACTGAGAGAAATACAAGATGGTGACACCCAGGAACTCATCTATTGTAACAGTTAAAGTGCATACTGTCCAGCTCCACAAATAAAAAAAACCCCAACATAATGTTCACAACTCACCTGTGACCAATGAAAAGGTGACTGTTCCATTTTCTCCTGCATCTAAATCTTTGGCAAACATATTTGTCACCAGGGATCCTGCTGGCAGACCAGCCCATATCTGAATAAAGACAGGAACATGTACAGTGTGAATTACATTGGATATAGCAACATATCAACCACACAGCACTTTAAAGATATATATCTTTGGTTCTGATGTCTTTCCTGCCTTTATATAAGCCAGTGCTGATGTATTTTTTTAGTTGTTTTATATCACTATTTCTACAAACCCATGGAGTAGTCAGTGAGTGAGAAACCCACAGAAACAATCTCATCTGATGAAAATATTACTGTTATTGCTCCAGATGAGTCCTTAATGAAAACCAGCTGTGTAACGTAGCATTAAGTCATTCAGCACAATTTGACAGAAGAAATAGTGACCACAATGTGCTGACAGAGGAAGCAAAGGTGACAGACTTGCTGCTTTTCTGGGAAGTAGGACAGTAGCGTAATGCCAAAACATCGACAAGTGTTGAGGTGCAGGTCTGCCAATCTGCGGGTTTACGTAGTTAACAATGGGAGCTGGTGTGCCTCAAACTATCCGAAGACAGGAAGTAGAGGACAGTTCCTTAGGGGTTGGATTATGGCACCATGATTTTTTTTTATAGTTCTTCTTATGATTTTGTTGTTTTAGGCGTGCAGACTGCCTGTGGTAAGAATAAAAAAAAGACCAATGTATTGAAATTGAAAGTTCATTTGTGACCTTGGACATGGATGAAAAGTCCTTAAAGTGAATTTGAACATCTATAATTACTGCTGAGGGAGTCTGTGTGATAAAAATAAAATAAATACATCAAGAATGATTAACGAAATTTAGGGATTCATTCTTACAGTAGTGAAAAACAACAACTCAGGCTCATATTGAGTAGAATAAAATATTAGAAAAGGAGTAATAGTGTCCTTTTTGTTGTATTTCGTGTTTTCTCCCTTGTTAAATACTATAATCTATATAAAGAAATCTTTCTTATCTCCATAAGAAGCTGCCTCTGAAGGATTCCAGGATCACACATACTCTTGTAGTACACTATACAGATAAACATGTTTACCTGAACGTTAAGTTTCTTGCTGGCAGGCAGGTGTGTAAACTGTGGAGTGTTGTCATTGATGTCAGTGACCAGGATGTGAATGGTGGTGGTGGCATTGAGACGAGGGTGGCCCTGGTCTGTCACCATCACCTTCAGACTGTGCTGGCTGTGCTGCTCCCGGTCCAGCACCACCCAGTTGATAATTTCACCTGGAAGGGTACAGAGAAGAGGCGGACAGGTGAGGACGCACGGCTGCACAGTGAAGCGATATATGACCTCAAGGTGGCGTGAATGTTTTTACCTGTTTTAGCATTGATGCGAAAGAACTTCCCATCTGAGAGCAGAATGTAGGACAGCTGGGCGTTTTGCCCAGAATCCTTATCCATGGCCTTGACTGTTCCCACCAGGCCTTGAGGTGACGACCCCTCTGACACAGTGAAGTAGTAGACCTCACTGCTGAACACCGGGGCGTTGTCATTTATGTCTAACACGAGCACTGTCACTGTGGCTGTAGCTGTGACGTTAGCCAGCGAGGCCTCCCTGGCTGCGGCCAACACTCGAAAACGAAACATGGATTCTGCCTCATAGTCCAGATTGTGGGAGAGATACAACCATCCGGTCTTTGGGTGAATCCGAAACGGAGGAGGAGGAAATCCAGCTTCTGCCTGCAAGGAGTAGGTGAGGCCTGAGTTCGACATGTGAGCTCCCCGGCTCTGATGTGCCCTCACCTGGATGACCCTCGAATCTTTCCTGTAGCCCTCACCTATCTCCACCTGGTAGACTAATGTCTCGAAGGCCAGGCTGTCTTCAGCAGCAGTGTGGTCCACATTGACTGTGAGGGTCAGTGTAGAGGTCAGGGAAGGTTCTCCTTGATCTTTAGCCACAATTTCGAGGCCATACTTCTGCTGATGATCCACCGGTAAAGTCTGATTCAATGTAACTGTTCCACGGTTGTGGTCAACAACAAACGTACCATTTCTGGTACTTTTCAGGTAATACTGCACCCTCCCATTAGCACCACTGTCATAGTCATGTGCATGAGCGATGAACAACACCGTCCCTGGGAGTGTGTTTTGAGACACTGTGATGGTGTCGCTGAGTTTGGGGAAAACGGGAGCGTTGTCATTAATGTCAGCAATCGTGATGTTGACCTGGGTGGTGCTGTAAACTGGAGAGATGTCAGTGTAGGACTGAAGAACCAGCAAGGCGTACGGCTGCGACTCATGGTCCAGAGGTTTGATGTTGCTGATCAGGCCGGACTTCGGGTGAACGGAGAACAAACCCTGAGGGTCTCCAGAGGAGATTTGGTAGGATACTGATTCTGTGAAGTCTGTAAAGACAAAGAGTTTTTATTGATAGATGAACAACTAAACATCAAAGTTTAACTACACCCTTAAATTCATAACCCTCTCTCCCAGCAAATTTAAAAAATGCAACTAGTGAGGGAACGACTGTAGGAGGCGTGGCCTCATGGCTACGTAGTGTGAAGGTCAGGAGACATGGGGGAGACTGACTGACACTGATTAGAGTCTTTTTTATATACATTTCACAACGTAGACAGGTCCCAACTGGTTGTCTCTATGTCAGCATTGGCCTTGCATGTTCAGGGCTGATTTAAAACAGTCATTTTCAACCCATGAAATGCTGAATTTTATAAATAAACACAAGCATTGACGTGTTTCATCACAGTACACTCATATCATTTAGTTTATGGCTCAAAAAACACGTCTGAGTGTACAGTACCTTTTCAGAGAGATTTTAAATTCCCTTTACTTACCATTAGTGATAGTTTTATTTGCCCAGGCTTTGAGATATCTGTCTAAATTTCTGCCTCGTCCCCAAAACAATGGAGGTGAATGGAATTTTTGTTTTAGTCCAATATAGTAAAGGATCAACACTCTCCCTTGTTGAACTGGCAAAATCAACAATGTCCAAGTAGTATTACACTCAAAATAAAACGTAGTCAACATAATAGTATTTAACAGTTGAAACATGTATGTTAATTGTTTGCAATGCAAAAGTGTAACGCAGTGTCAGACCCACATAATCTACATTTTTTCATGCAATGGCGAAGAAACATACTATATGTAAAATGTACTACTTTACTTGCTGCATGAATACACAGCACACACACAGTAATTACAGAGCAGGTCAGAAGATCTCATTAATCCCCTCCAAGTGTTTGTTCAGCAGTAATTACAAACCACTGAAACAAGCAGAGAGCTTAAGGGTGCCTGACCCACATCAAACAGGCCCAATTCTGTTGTTTCCGCTTTAAGTTGAAACACTAATCTGTTAATTGATTAGACAACCTTGAGTGACTGTCTAGTGTAGTAGAGTGGTTTAGCTGTTGAAGGGACTCAGTGGAGTTAGTGGCACGTGTGGACTGTGAAGGGATAATCCCGGAAAACTGGGGAGTCGGGAAACCTCAGAGAGAGGAGAGGAGTCTATGTTACCGTCAAATATTATACAGAATACAAGCTGCTGTATCTCCATCACTCAGAATCCTATTTGTTTTTATAATATGTAAAACGTTACCCACTTTTACCTGCAGCTACATCCTACACCAGTCCTGGTGTATATTTATGACAGGACTATCTTTGACCTCTAAGAATAATTATACAATATAGTGTACAACTGTCTTTTACCCTTTATCGTCTGTCATCTGTGCATGTGGCTAAGGAGGATTAAAGATTAAACTGAAGCCTTCCTCTTTACTGCTTGCCTCTTCACGTCTGGAAGGAGATTTGAACAATGACAATGATCGCTCAGTCGTTTTTGTCACAATCATCTGTAAGGACATATCCTGATTAAAAACTGCATTTTTGCTCCGTGTTGGAGAAATGTGCCTTTTAAATCGATTTTTAACTTGCACTGAATGCGTTAACAATCTTTTTTTTTATCATGTAATTCAAGAGTAAGGGTTCATTTTCTACACATCTGCAGCCAATTCCAGCACAAAAAAACAAAGTTTCCAAATCACCTGACCTGCATTTCTTTGGACTGTGAGAGGAAAGCGGTGCACACAGACACAGGGAGAAATCACAGGTCACTATGCCATTGAGGTCATTTACAACAGGTGGAACTGGTTTGCTGTTTATAAAACAACAAGCCAGTTTCATTTTAATCAAGAATACGAGAGGAATCTTTCTCTCACAATTGTGGTGCCTAAACTCAGCCAGATATGAGCCGATAAGAGTATAGATTCGACACAAGACCTTCTTTTTCAGTTTAAAACATGTACAGCTCACTTTGTGGAACTGAGGCTGTGATAACACTTGATATGTTCATGCATGAATATTCTTTTTAAGCTTGTGCCAAATTTAACTGTATTGTTCTAGAGGGTCTATAAAATTGTGAGGCAAAGATACTGAGGGGAAAGGGACAGGTACATGGAGGCAGTTAAGGTACTTTTGAACCCTTAGTCCCTTATTGCCATAATACTCCTTCTCTGAGTCATAACTCACTCACATTTTAACACAAGCATGATGCACTATTTTTAAATTCCATCATAAATAAACATCCATAAATCCACTTAGAAATCATAGTAAAAAAGATGCTCCTTATAACTCCAGAACTTGCCTGGGAATCATCACATTTTTAGGTTTTCTTCAGTATCAGAGTAACCCAGTGATAGCTGTATGTACATCTATGGGTACATTGAAAACAGGAACCGCTAAGAGCTAATTCGGCATACATTTAATGGTGCCAATATGCCAAAATGTTAACAAATATAGGCTAAAAAAAAGTTGTAGCATAATCTACTACCTGCAGAAGATGTAGTGAGATTTTTCGCTGATTTAAAAAATGGTGTTAAGTAATCTGATTATTCTTACACCCATCTGTGATTAATATCAACCTTCTTATGAACCCCCACCTCTCATCCAGCTGCTCTCAGACTAGCAAACAAGGATGTGGCCAGATATAGACTCACCTGCTGGGTTTATGGCCTCCACTGTCCCCACAGAAGTCCCTGGCGGTGCGTCCTCAGGCACTGTGAAAGCATAGCGTGACCTCTGGAACACAGCTGGAGCCTGGGCACTCTGTAAAACATTGATGGTGACCTCAGCAGGCCTGACTGAGGTCAAGCCCTCCCCATCCTGCGCTGTTATTGAGAGCTTCACACTGGCTGCACCCAGGTGGGTCAGAGTGGAGGTCAGGAAGAGCATTCCTACAGGGACAAAAAGGTTAAGGTTTTATTCATTTAGCTTTAACAGTCAGGTCATACAATCACTCCAAAGTTTGTTTCTTTTGCTTGATTTCAATAGCACCTGCTGAAGGTCTGTCATTTTGCTTTCTTTCTTTTCCTTTATTTAACCCGGTAAAAGTCTCATTGAGATTAGAGCCAAGACTAGTCTAACAACTATTTTGATTGATTGATCCTGTCAATAATTTTTCAAGCACAAATGCCATTTTATCTCTGGTTCAGTTTCTCACATGTGAGAATTTGCTGATTTTCTCTGTTTAATATCAATGTAAAATGATTTTTATTAAAATAAAAATAATTAATTAAACAAAAAAATTTCTCTAGGCTCTAGAAAATTATGCTGAGCATTTTTCACTTTTGTCTGACATTTTATAGACAAAACGATTAATCAATTAATTGATAAAATAATCATCATATTGATCAATAATGAAAATGCCTGTTAGCTGCCGCCGTAATTGATATTAAAACTTATTTTAAAAGAGAAGCCTGAGGCAGCACAAAAACAATGTTAAACAAAATACAATTTAGACAACATACAGGCAAATAAAAACGGCACAAAAAGAGCACAAACAATATCTAGTTAATATGCACATGCAGGTATTTGAATTTTCAAAACAATCTCCAAATAAATATAAAACAATGACCAAAGGTGCTATTTTCCAAATTCTTTAAAACAGATTTTGTTCACAGCAACATGCACATTGGTAATATAACATTTTGTTTACTGCATTAATATAAAAAGAAGTGTGTAATGACAGATGGGTCAGGAACGTGACTCTTTTTTGTCATCTAAATTTACCTTGCAATCCCATTCATAGCAGCAACTATTATTCTGGAAGCCCCACAGACACTACTGCTCAATGTGTTTTCAGTTTGGAAAAGCATTCATGTGCAGGTAGAACAACTTCAAATACACCCACTTAAAAATGGTTGGTTTATTCTACTGATTTTATTTAGTATTACATTGTGGCTGAGTGCAAATCTTATCTTACGCCCCACAACACATGGGGATATAAAGCTTTGGGATTTCTGCACCACCCCTGCTGAGCAGTGACACTGGCAATCATATCATGGGGACTTACACAAAGTAAGTAGTTGTTTATCCCTGAATACTGGGACTGCCAGTCACACAAGTTACTTAAAAGACTAGTGAGTGTGACAAGTCACTGAAGATTGAGAAGTCACCCAAATACAGTTAAAAACTCAATTGAACTGTAACAATGTTGTAATTGTAATTGTTGTGTTACTTTCTGTTAACATGATGTGCAGTGATTTGATTATGATGGGCTTGTTGGCTGGTGAACGTAAAAACTGAAGTACAAAAAGTAAGTGCCTACACTAAAAAGTCTCAGTTGTCTTATGTCTGCCTACCTGTTTGTTTATCCAGTGCAAACAAACTGGACATGTCACCAGGAAGGACGCCATAGGTGACCTGTCCAAACCTGCCAGAATCTCGGTCAGTAGCGATGACGTTGAGGATTTCTGTGCCGGGCTGCGCGTGGCTGCTGATGCTCATGGTGTACTCGTCAGGGTTAAACACTGGAGCGTTATCATTCAGGTCTTCTACGTCAATGTGCACGTAGGTTTGAGCGCTCAGGCCTCCCTGGCATTTGAAAAGTTAGAAAGGGAGAGAATTTTGTATGAAGGATTGAATAAACAGAACAAATGCAGATTGTGAGTCAAATACAACCTTGAAATCTTGTTGTGATCACAGTGCAGGGAGTAAATTATGATGGTTCAGAAATGAAGGTCAGGTACACAAGTCCACTCACTGGATCTTCAGCTTTGATCAGAATGTCGTGGACGGTCTGTCCCGAGTCTCGATCGATGTCCTGAGAGACACACAGCTCTCCGGTCTGTGGGTGGATTTTGAAGAGAGGGTGTTTGTCCTGCTTGTCAAAGCCGTCCGACAGAGAGTAGAGCAGTGCGCCAAACTCAGGGCTGTCTGCATCTGTGGCAACAACCTAAAGAAGAAAAGAAGAAAAATACAGTTTCATGCAAAAGCAACTAAAACACTGTTATTAACATCTGAGGCGCAATAATGACAAAATACAGAAGGTGTGTTCAGTGTAATAAAGCATCAAGAAGAGGGAATCTGGAATTTGGTACTCCATCTCATAGATTTCAGAGGTACTCAAACATCCTCTTACTGAGATTGCATTCAATGACTGACTTAATAAAAACAGCTGCGGAAAAAGACAATCCGCCTTCAGACATCCCTACTGCTGCCAGGTAAAGACATGTATCAACCCAAATGAAAAAAACTTTCAATAACTTATAGTGTAATCTTCAGTTGACTTCATACGGATGTGATGACCAAGTTTATTCTTAACTCAAGGTCCACTTACTAGCTTTTTACAGAGCTTTTGAATGTATCTCATGGCCTTATTCAGCAAATGGACATATATAAGTCTTTTATCTATATATAAATTTCTATTCATGTACTTGAAGCAGCTATTTCTGCTACACTCATTGTCACCAACCCATTCTTTCATTACGTATAATATAAATATTTTATTTTTTCCAGTATACAGTTTGCAGTTTTTCGTGTACAACGTGAAAATGGAAATGTGCTGTTGTAGCTACATATCTGTTATTAACAGTAGTGCTACACCGTAGTCAGCGTCATCTGTCAAATATCAATGTTTTACATTTAACCTCTGTAAAACCATGAATCATAATACTTTTCTTGTTCTTCCAAAGAAGGTCACCATAATAAAAGCATAAAAAATCAGCACAATCAAAGGGTGAAGAGTATCATTAAAGTGGGAAAACAAGAGACAGCCAAACTGTCAAGTTAAGACACGCCTCAGATCCGACAGAGCTACTTTCATGTCTGACTGCGCCCGTGACAAGAAGCACATTTTACAAATAGAGGGCTCACTTTCCTGCCATAAAATCATATCATCTCGGACTTTATGAGCTCTGATCAGAGGAACTTTTAGAAACATGGGTCAAGGTCTGATTCTGATCTACTTTAAATCTAGAAACATCCATGTGTGGTTACCAGAGTTCATTTATAACAAGAGTGTTAGCTGATCATGTGAAAATTGTCTATTATCTTTGTCTGTGTCTTCTTAATGATGATTCCCATTTTAGTCTGAAGTTGATACAACGGATAGGGTTATTTTCTAGTTTAACGGCTGCCAAGAAAACAATTTTAAAATCCTGGATTTTCCCCGATATCTGTATGCAATCGCTACGGATAAAATAATCTACTCAACATAGTAAATCTGTAATGCACCACTGACTTAATAATGTTCAGTCCTCTAACAGCTGAAGCCTGGGATTCCATATCGAGGGCCATCATAAGTTCTACACTCAGTTGCCACTTTATTAGGTACACCTAGCTAAAACTAATGCAGTGTAATACAACAGCCCTGCAATAAATCCTCCCGTCATGAAGGTTATAATGTTCAGATTTTGTTGAAACTCTTTCAGAGAGGTGTTGATTCAACTTTATGATCGTTTTGGAGGATGTTCTTTGTGGTGCTGTTGAACTGTATTATGTTATACAGAGATGTGTTTCTGTTATTCAGCCAACCCTCACTGATATAAATGGGGTGGGGTGAGTGTATGTCTCAGAGATTAACGCTCAATCCTCACATTTGAGAAGCACACAGAGACTTTTGTCAAGGACAATAATGTACTTGACGTACTAATGACGTCATCTGTATCATTTTTGTTTGACTGTACTCTTCACAGAAGTCACCTGCTGTTTACAGAGCAAAGTTTGTTTGTCAGTTGCCCATTCTGGGAATTACATTATCTCTTTCCTTTTGGTAATTAAAATGAACTTTGATCACAAAAACACCTTCCTAAAATAATATGCACTGTGAGATGGTTTGTCATCTGTTGGCCACACATCGCATTTACCGAGTGTGAACGGCTACTGAAACACAACGTCTGTGGCATTAAAATACATTAGAAAATCACACATATGCAGTTGTAATGGCTACATTTCTTATGTTACATTTAATGCTGAAATTATAAGTCGATTGATAGAAAATTAATCAACAACCTTTTTTTTTTATTATCATCGTTTAAGTCGTTTCTCATGTGGAAATAACAAACATTCTCTGGTTCCAGCTCTTCAGATGTAAAGATGTACTGATTTTGCCTGTTTTATGTGACTGTAAATGTTTTATCTTTGCGTTTTGGACTGTTGGTAAATTGTCAGAACCAATTTGACAAAATCACCTTGAGCTCTGGGAAATTGTGATGGGCATTTGTCACAATTTTTGGACATTTGGTAGACAGATTAATCGACTATGAAAGCAGCCCTAGTTGCTTTCACTTTTCACCTCTTACTTTTATCTCACATCTCTGCCGTGTTGTTTTTGAAGAATCTTAGCTCTCTTTCATATACCTGCTGAAGATCCACTGTTGTCCATTTGTTGCATACTAAAAGGTGTGTATGTAGCTACAGATTGTGACTGATAATGTGCAACCAAACACCAGTAAAAACAGCATATGTGTATTCTGCTGTTTAGGGAGTCTGACCTGATCCCAATGAATCTGATCGTTGTTCTTCTGATTCTCTCATATTAGCATTTTTGCTTAGTTTTCTGAAGGCATTTTGTTTTGGCATAAAGCCGACTTAAAAGTAAAGGGCCTTAGCACGTATGCAAAACAAGACACACACACTTGTGCTAGATCACTCCACATCGAAAAAAGACTTGACTGAAAAACAATGACTTATTATTTTCAGTCCCTATATAATCAAATTAAATGCCAAATATCACTTACGTCTAAAGAAAATGCATTGGTAAATAAGGCTTCTTTTGTAATGGGCTTCAGCTTGTGCCAGGCTGCAGGAGTGTGGTACCAGGCATCACATCTGTCATATCAAAGCCACAGCGCTGAGCTGGAAAGGGTGTGCGTGTTGTGTGTGTTTAGAGAACACTGACGTCTTTGTGCATAAAGACTGAAGGCTACTTTTGTCTTAAGAAAGAGACAGAGAGAATAAGATGTTGAATGTTCCCACTGGAGACTTCGTTACACTGCTCTGATTTGCACCCACATCTTTAGCTTCTTTTGTAAAACCAGACTAGTTGACAACTGAGGGAATTGTCAAGTTGAAAGTAACTGTGCACTGGACTGTGTTGTTGAGCATTGGTTCCCAAGATTTTTGCCATTACCCTTAAAATAAAGCAATGTCTGCTTGTGTTCTTGTCAAAAATTGCATAATATGCAAGAGTGATTTTCACTTCTCAGATTGTTTAATTTGAATATTTTTAGAGGTAAACTATCCAGCATTTCACAAGAAAAAAAACAAAAATCAGAGACTTCTATTTTGAGTATCTGTGCTGACGTAAAGGAGCATAATGCTTCTTGTTTGTCTGAACAACTCTTGCCTCTTCTGAATTTAGTTCTTCATTTCTTGTAGGCCTGAATGGGAAGGGATGAAACTTGACTTAGTCAAGTCTTTGGTCATTGTAAAGTAACTCAATTTTAATGAAGATTTATTCTTCATTCTTCTTCTTCTGTATGTATAAAGACAACAAATATGATTTTATGAAGCAGAACTATGTGTTTCTGGTTTCCTTTTGTTAATCATCTCATGACCCCTGAGATTTATACTGTGACTGAAAATCTGAAAAAAGACAATTCCTCATTGCACAAGACGACATCTTCAGATTGGTTGTTTTGTCTGACCAACAATCCAAAAGACAAAGATATTCAGTTTACAATGATGCAAAACAGAGAAAAGCACCAAATAATCTCAGTGAAAGAGTGGGAACTGGTGAATATTTGGCACTTTTGCTATAAAAAGTACTGAAACGATTATCAAAATAGTTAATTTTCTGTCATTTGTCTAATCAATTAATCGACTAATTGGTTCAGCTCTAGTGTCAATTGTCCAGGTTTTGAGATAACGGCCTCCGAGATACAATGGAAGTGAATGGAATTCCGTTTGTGGCGCTCGCAGCACAGAACAATTCCATTTAAAACGCACTGCTGTGGTTACTCTTGATAATCCACAGACTTCACTGCCAACAATTTTCATTAGAACTACTTTCTACCAATGAAATAGTCGCTGAGGATTCTCAAGAGTAAGCAGGACAATGTTTCTGGAAAGACACGTCACCGCTGAACATTTAAAATATAACTTTTCAGTGCTTTGGCCACCAAATATGAAATTCTGATCACTTAAATTTTATTGGGTGAGGGACACTGACCGTGTAATTCCCAGTTCGAAGTCCAGCTGGGTACCTTTGTTGCATTTCTGTCTCTCTGCATTTCCTGTCAGCTCTCTGCTACATACAGTACTTTCTAACAAACATAAAAATTACCCCCCAAAACTTCAAAAGTGTACTGGAGTGAGGGCAAAATTTTCAGGGACAGATATCTAAAAGCTGGACAATTAAACTATTTGCATGGCAAAATACTCCTAAGGGTGGGAAAAAATAGTTTTTGTACTTTGAGTAAATGGAGCCTTTAAGTTAAATATTTTCCAACATAGGCCTACTTGTAAAAAGCAGCTCCCAATGTCACGGTGCTCTGGTATGGACACGTTGTACAGCTGCTGCTGGAACACAGGCTCGTTGTCATTGACGTCCTCTACCAGCACAGTTACTGTAGCCGTGGATGACAGAGCCGGTTCCCCTCCATCAGTCGCCACCACCAGGAACCAAACCTCCATCTGTGTCTCTCTGTCCAGAGCTGCAGCTGTTGTGACCAGGCCTGACTCTGGGTCAATGCTGATCAGGCTGTCCTGGTTGGACTTGAGGATGGAGTATCTGACGTCTGAGTTGACGCCCTCATCTGCGTCTTGAGCCTGCATCTGGATGAGGGAACTCCCCTGAGGAGTGTCCTCAGCGATGCTGATGATGTATACATCCTTCTGAAAAGCTGGGTAGCAATCATTGGTGTCAGCCACCCTCAGGAGGAAGACCATCTCACTGCTCAGGGGTGGGCTCCCAAAATCTGATGCTCGTACCTTTAACTCATACAGATCCTCTTCTTCCCTGTCTAGCTCTGCATTGACACACAAAGCATAAAGAAAATCGTCCGTCTGCTTCAGGGTGAACTTCCCATCACCTCCCTCAAGCGTGACAGTGACCCTCTCCTCCTCAAGGTCGGGGTCCGACACTGAAATCCGGGCAACATAGTCCCCAACCGCTGCAGCCTCTGACACCACTGCATCTCCCGTCTCACTGAGAAACAGCACACTGATGATGGGAGTATTATCGTTGACATTAAGCACCTTGACACCCACAAAAGTGCTGCTGTACTCAGGCTGAGTCCCGTTATCTCTCGCGCTGATGATCAACTCATGAAAAGCCTGAGTCTCATAATCAAGCAGCTTGTTGAGATACACCACCCCACTGGTTTCGTTGATGGAGAAAACCTCATTTGGGTCACTCTGCCGCCTGTTGATCTCATAAGTGATTCTGCCATTGTCGCCCAGGTCGAGGTCGGTGGCGTGCACCTGACACACCGCAGACATCACAGGAGCATCCTCAGACAGCGAGGCATGATATTCAGTCTGGTTGAACACAGGAGGGTTGTCGTTCTCATCCAGGACATAAACGTTCACCTGAAGAGTCCCCGTCCTGGCTGGGATGCCACCATCGAAGGCCTCAATGGTGAGGGAGTAGAAGTCCTGTGTTTCTCTGTCTAGTTTGCTTGTGAGGATGAGATCCAGGCTTGGGTGGTTCTCAGATCCACTGCGATACTCCAGGCGGAATAACTCCTCCATCTCACTCTCTGTGATCCTGTATCCCTGGGTACCAAACTCATCCTCATCCGCATCTTTAGCACCTTCAAGCTGAAATCGACTCCCTGGGGGGCTCAGTTCTGATATTTTCAAGTCAACCTCCTCTGAGGAAAACACAGGTGAGTGGTCGTTCACATCTTTCACCTCTAGTTTCACCTTTATCATCTCCCCTGTGAGAGTGGCTGCCACAAATTCATACTTATCTCTGCTCTCTCTGTCCAGGATCACAGCAGTGGAGATGATCCCCGTGTCTGCGTCTATTTCCAAGTCTCTGAACACATAAGAGTCTCGGCTCTCTGAGATGAAGAATCCAGTGCTTGGCCTGCTTAACCCGGCTCCCAGATCTCCAACGATGGTTTTGGCAGGCAAACCCTCTTTAACAGACAGCGTCAGGTTGAACACCTGCCCGAGAGACTGCGCGCAAAGCAGCCAGAGGACGAGCGTCTGAAGGAGCAAAGTTGCGGCATTTTTGCGACCCATTCCTCCTTTACACATGGCTTTGAGCTCTTGGTTTGTGAGTCTAAGTTAGCCTACATATCAAGCCAAACTCCTAAATCACATTTTAGAGCGCCTCTCCAAACTCCAAACAAAAACAGGTAAATCGACCGTGTGTCTTTGCGCGCAGGAAAACAGCCAGCAGTCATTCTGCATCACAATATTTCAGCAGCTTGTTGCGTGGTTTTGGAGAGCACAAATCCGCACATCTAGTAGCGCAAATCCCCTGCGCTTCTTCACACATCTCGGCACTGAGTGGCCACAGAACACCAACTGTGCGCATTGAACACACCTCCTGGCAGGCAGCGCGTCCCACGCTGATCGGCTCCATCTGTGGCCCTGATTGCTTAAGATTTAATTAGGCCGAGAGATTACCTGCAGGGCCGCGTGCTGACAGGTGGCATAGTATGTTTGACCTGTTGAAGATCATAACGTGTGCAGGAAAGTAAAGGAAATAAAGATAGAACTCATGCAGAGTGAACTGTAGTTAGAAAGCTGAGCTAATACAGTCTGTGATTTAGCACGCCTGATTTTGTTGAAGTGATTAGAATAAATGAAATAAATAAGCGGTTTAAGGAGGTTCAGTTTTGGCAAAAGCCCATATAGTGTTGGGGCGGCTCCCTCTGCTGGTAAAAGCAAGAACCGCAGGCACAAGTGAAACGCTTTTACATACACAACTGAAAAGCTCTCATAATAACTAGTGAAACCTATAAATATAACAGTTCAGTAGTGAATACGAGCATTACTTTCATCTGAAGGAAACTGGCCCCTCATAGTATCTGGCCAATTATGGGCTCAAATAAGTGTCAATAAGATTTTAAGCGTCTAAAATGCTCAGAAATCATTTGAAAGCCCGTAGTTAGTCTATCACATTTTGTAAAATTAAAAACTCTGTGTGAATGTGTAGAAAAGATTTGTATCCATAAAACATTTAGTTGTCTAAATAAAATCTGTGAATGCTACACAAAAACTAAAAAGTTTACATGTGTGTACTGAAGTTTTACACACAGACTGTTGGAAAGTTGTGATTTTTGGCCCTGCTTTCGGCTGTTAAAGCAGTCCTTTTTATCTCAGTTTGTTGATACAATTAGTACACACGTCATTTAGACTATCTCAGTTTTGGAGATGCTTTCCTTGACCAGTCCACAAAAACTACACCTGTAATCCATATCAATGAAAAACATTTCCAGTACATTTTTCACAGCACAAATTATATGAGGACATAGTGGAGCCCTCATTGGTCCCGCAGGGCTTAGTAGGCATCATTTATCCTCCCATCGGTGCTTGCAAGCGCTGTAACCAAGCAACAGATGTAACCTGAGCCGTGTACCTGAGTAAACAAGCAGCATGGTTACTGCATCTCTCTTTGTCCGGGTCACTTTGTTCAGCAACTCCACACGCTGTGAAAACCGAACCACAGACGCTTCTTATACAAGATTGTTTTCTCAGATTTAAGTGACAGTAAGACGGACAATGCCAGCTCATATTATGCTCTCCTACCAGTGGGATGCCCAGGCTCTTGTCAAAAGGATATACAACCGCCTCAAAGATGATGGTCTGCCAGCGTGGCTGGATATCGAAGGAGGGGTGACGGGGAACATAAATGATGCGTAAGTACAAAGGAGTATGGTTAAACCTCTATTATAATCAATGATGGGATAAATTCATGACGTGTTTCTACTTGTTCGGGTTACATACACTAGAATACATCTGGGTCTCTTTAAGCAAAAGCTGTGTGAGTTTGTGTTTTCAGGATAGCTGCAGGTGTGGAGGAGGCTGTGGTGATTTGTCCGTTCATGACTCCAGCCTACCAGGCGTCCCGCAGCTGTAAGAAAGAGCTCAACTACGCAGACACCAGGGAGGTCATCATCGTGCCGGTCATGCTGGCCAGCGACTGGGAGGCCAGCGAGTGGCTGGGGCTGATCACTGCAGGTCTGCTGTGGGTGGACTTCAGGTGAGGAGACCCTTTCAACGAGGACAGGTGAAACATCTGTAAACCACTTCATTCTCTCAACAGGTTAAAAGGATGAACATTGATTTTGGTACCAAGAGTGTATCCTGTCAGTGTAACATTTGTGCTTAAATTTCATGTAGCAATCTCAGTACTTCATTTTCACTGAGAAAGAACATCTTGGCCAAATTAAACGCACTGATCAAACATCTGTCAACTGATCTCACAGATGCTATCTTATATCTACTACGGTCAATGGTGTCATCTTTCAGAAATGCAGAAAAGGATGAGGAGCACTTTGAGATGTGTCTCGGCTCTCTGGAGGAGGAGATCATGTTCAACGCCGGGCACCTTCTGGCAGTTGAAGAACCTTCAGGAGAGGTGGTGGATCAGCCAGAACCATCAAAACGCTGCCTGAAGAAGAAACCGGGCCGATGGTTTTGCCATGCTCTCTCAAAGCTCTACATCCATGAGTCAGGTAGATAATGAATGTAAAACACTAAAGAAAATCATTGTTCCTCTGGGGACCATGAATGTCTGTACAAAATGTCATGGAAATCCATCCAATAGTTCCAAATTGAGATATTTCAGTCTGGACCAAAGTGGTGGACCAACCGACCGACGCTGCCATCCCTAGGCTGCGTTTTGACACACTTAAGTTTTCATATGGACCATTTGTTTGGTAGAAAGTAGTTCCAGTGACAGCTGTGCACACTGATGTCCAGGGTTATGTGGGACATTGTTAAAATGTTGCCGTAATTTTCTAACTGCATGGCCAGATACCACATGAAGTAGGCCAGAAAATGTATTGTTTGCAATTGGGGTGAACCTTTACATGTGATTCGACAGGTGAGCAGCTAACCGACCCAACTGGTGACACAACAAGTACAGTGGAGCTCAATGAGACACCTGGAGATCATTGTTACTGGGAGGAGGTTAAGGGTAACGGCTGCAAGTACTACAGGAACGTTGTCTCCAAGAGATACCTCGGTAAGTACAGAAACTGATGTTTACTGAACAAAACAAACAGAAAATATGTGAAAAAGGTGGTCTTTATTAAATGGAGCAAAATAATCTTCACATTGCAAGCCAGAAAAAAAGAGCAATGTTTGTTTCCATGTCTGTACAACTGGCAATTGTTCAATCAATACAAAAAAATGTTTTCGAACAATTTTCAAAACTGTCCCTCTGCAGGGTTTGACCCCAGCAACAACCAGGTCTACTCTCAGGACAGTCCGTCCGTGTCTGAAGAGTGGCTGATTTTGGTGGATCAGACAGACCAGAGCCATCAGAGAGCCGTCGTCATCAAGAACAAACACTCAGGGAGGTTGCTGGCAGTACAAAGCGGCCACTTTATTGGACTAACATCGTACAACAAAGACTGCAAGTGGTTTTTAGAATAAAACTGAGCCACTTGAACTTAATTTCAGGATGTGGTCGCTCCTGTCAAAGACACATTAGCTATACTGAAAAAGTAGTAGCAAGAAAAACTTGATGGGTGTATCTACAACAGGAGGTTTGGTAGAAATGAAATCAAGCATTGTTACTGTGACAAGAAGAACAAATAAAAAACCATTAGAATCTTTTTCTCTTGAGGATTTCTGGTTTCCAGTTGACTGGATGGCTTTCTTCCGTCTGCAAGAAAGAAAACACAGCTGTTAAATGATCCGTCTGCTGCCTGGGAACCAACACTAAAATCTAAACTGACTTTAAATATAATAGTATAACTTACGGCGGTGTCATCCTCTTTGTACACTTTAATGGTCTTGTCGGCCTCGGCGGTGATCAGTCTGCTTTCTGAGTGGTCGAACATGCAAGCAAAGATGCCCGACTCGCTGTCCAGAGATCCAGGCTGCACAGCTGCATGAATCCGCTGGAAGTTGTAGCCTGTCCTCCAATCCCACATGTGGATGGTTCCGTTGTCGGCTACAGAGAACAAAAATGCGTATGATGAACCACGAGTCTGAGCTTAATGTGTTTCTAATCACCTGTATCATTGAGTCAACATTAATCCAAATAAAAATGATAATCTATTATTGAGAATAGTTAAACATTTTCTGTAGACGAAAAACAAGCAGTTTAGTAAGAAAGTGACAGTGCAGCTGGTTACGAGTACCTCCAGACACCAAGACGCCATCTGAGTTAACAGCAAGAGTGTTGATGATGGCGTTGTGGCCCGACAGGTTCTGGATGAAGCTGCCATCTGGGAACATCCACTGCTTGATGTTATCAGCAGAACCAGAGGCAAACGTGTATCTGTAAAACACAGGAAATAAGATGACAACATTACACACATTACACATTACAAACTCTTAATTCGTTTTCATAAATGGTATAATTGGTGTATTATGATCCCATGGGTCAAACGTCTTACTCTTCCTAATAACTTCGACAGCTTTGACTAATGATTATTTTCTATTATCAGGTTTCATACAGCTCTTTAAGAGTAAAATTCAAGCATTTTCAAGGTACCTAAAGCAAACATTTCCAGACTCTGGAAGCCTTTATCCATCACATCTATATTTTTACTATAAATGCAATTGCAAAAAATAAAGTTTACAGAATTCCTTTACACCCACAGCAATCAATGTACATTGTCACCTTATTTATTTTACCAGCTAGTGCTTCCTAATTTCCAGAGTAAGGGATCAACAGAGGACTTTTCTAGCTATGAAGGACGAGTGAACACAAGAAAAAAAGTTTCCTTTTAGACTATGTTGAACATCAAGCATTTTTCAAGGACTATATTCGAATTCAAGCATTTTCCTTCACTTAACACTAAATAATTACACAATATATGTTGGGGTTGGGTAACTGAGGTTAACTTACTGTCTGGGGTGCAGCACCACACTTCGGACAGACTTCTTGTGGTTTGTCAGAGTTGCTCTGGTTTTTCCAGCAATCAGATCCCACAGCCTGATGGTTGAATCGTGGCTGCCTGCAAGAAGTCAATCAGTTGTCAGCTGACGTTAATAATTAAAGGGCAACCAATCAGCTACAACTTTAACACTTAATGATGATACAGAACAATCTGTTTGGTATTGTTAGACATTTAGTTTTTACCAGTGATGATTTGTGGTTCTGCGGCCTGACATCTCACTGTGGCCACAGTGTTGGTGTGACCGGTTAGTGTGTGCACGTTAGCTTTTGTCCTGATGTCCCACACCTGCACGGACAGAGAAGAAATCCAATTAGTTTAATGAATGAATCCCACAGAGGCCTTTATTACTTACACATCATATTCAAAACACATTCAACTACAGTCCCCTGATGGGAGGATGGGCTCTTTAAACAAACACCAGAACATTCGGACACTTTTCAGTTTCCTTTAAGAGCGAGAGATTAATGCTGGATGAACTTGCACATGACAGAAAACTACACAAAGACCAAGCAAAAAAAATGAAGCGTTCTCTTTCGTGCAGAGGAAATATTAATGAATAAAACTATAATGATGCAACAGTGACTGGTGAAAGTGAAGGTGAGAAGCCTTTCTTAAAACACACTTACCCTTGCTGTGGCATCTCGGCTGCACGTCACCAGCACGTCAATGGTTGGATGGAGGTCTAAATCATACACAGCACTAAGGTGTCCATGGTAGTGCCTGATGACCTAATACACATTGTCAAGAGAATCCAGAAATAACATAAATCAACTGAAATGTCTTTTTATGAACTTGGAAGTTAGTTTTTTATTTTTATTTTACTTAACTCCATCATGTTAACCTCCCTCTCATTACAACGTTGTACCTTGTTGTACTCCAGATCCCAACACTTGACTTGCTTGTCTTCTCCACAGGAGAACAGGTAGGGGCTCCGAGTGCTGACCGCCACGCCACGCACTGTACTGATGTGTCCGGTCAGGGAGAGTTTCAGTTTCCCACTGGCCAGGTCCCAGATCTGTTGAGACAAACAGCCTTCCAGTCATATTATGAGCATTTTAGAACATTTCCACAAACGGTGTCTCCACGGTGCCATCTTGAGGTGGCAGGAGGGACGTTGTCCTAAAAGCTGCAGCTGTAGATACTGTAACGATGCCAATATCAACCATTCTGTCATGCAGAAACTTACTTAAAATACAAAAGACTGAATGGATTAAATGAAAGCAGGAAGAGATCAATAAGAGGGGTGATAAGAAATAATTTATCAGGGTAGGTGAGGGGAAAATAGAATATTTAAATTTTTAAAAGGTGCTCAGACATCATTTTCTCTTTCAACCACATCTCAGTCTTAATCAGAGTTAAAGCTGTCTCAGTTGTCATCATGTGAACAAACTGAGATGACTCTATGGCAACAGAGCCAACTTCAATTTGCAAATGAAGACCATAAGATGCAGTTGAAAGCACTGGAGTTAGAAAGTAGACCTTGAATTAAGTTTATTTCATCAAACTGCTGTTCCCAAAGTCAAAAAGGAGTTTTCATGCTTAGAATTTATTGTATTGTTCTTATACATCAAGACAACTGAAGGATAAAACTTCTGGATAACATTTGTGAAGTTTAATACACAAAATAATTAATCAAATAATTAACTGCAAGGAAATTATTGTTATTTTCAACTTTACTCACCTTTATAGTTCTATCAGCAGACCCTGTGACAAACCACTGGTTCCCGGGCTCCACAGCGATGGACCTCACCCAGCCAAGATGACCACTGATGACCTATCAGATAAAACATCCTACTGTTAAAAATAACACAGATGACACATGCCAGGTGCAGGCCCTCACTTTGCATCAGTAGTCAAGTATATCTACAAAAAAAAAAAAAGGGAAAATACAGCATGAATTGAAAAAAGTTCAAATGATTTGTAGTACCCGAAACAGTTTCCATGGTGGATGCCACTGGGGTTTAGGCATGGTTGGTGCTTTCCTCATAAGCGAAGAATTTCGGGTGCCGCCTCCCTCCAAGAGCGACTAAAATAAATACATTCATTATTAGCGCTGCACTTCTTTCAGGGATTTCACAACAAGGTTAAACGAGATGTCACATCAAGGCAATGTGGAAGTAACAGTGTGACCTACCACTGCAGTCGACCTCTCTGCTCCTCCTGCGTGTCGATGGATGTCACCGACACTGGCTGAGGTGCGGCTCGCGTCCTGCCTAAAATTCAACGGCGTGAATAGTGTTTATATATGAATAAGTTGTATCAAAATCCTGAAAATCTTCTGAAAATGACTTAATCTTGAGTGTTTATACCAAATCACTTACTAAACTTACACACTGTGGAGGGGGAAAAAAAAGGTTTACCTGGCTTGCGAGGGTGGCAAAGCCAGCGCCATGGAGTGGACTCCTCCCTCACTTGGGTTCCTGTGCATCTTTGTGTCAGCAGTCAAGGCTACTCCTATTGAATGAAAAATACTGGTATAAACACTTGAATAACGCTGATGCAGTTCACCGAATGGGCTCAGAACAATTACAAGCATGCAGCTTGGTTAGATTAATGGCATAGCACTTACCAGGTCCAGAGGGATAAGCATGTGTCCCGGTGATCAGGTATTCTGGGTCATCCCCTGAAACACATTGGAAAACCCCCCCCACCCAAAATGAGCATGTTTTACAGCATCAATGTAGAGGAAAAGAACAAGGTGATTATCTTAAAATGAGTGCAAATAAGTTGCAAAACATTTGTAAATATTGGGCTTTCTGGAGGCATGAAAATAAAATTTCTGCACGGATGTTTTTCTCCATGTTGTTTTCTATTAATCGACTTATCATACTGAGCTTTCATCCTCACCTGGCTGAGTGTAGCTCTGGTGGCCTTGCATGCTGCCAGGAAGCAGTGAGACTCTGTCTTTCCCTTCCTTCAAGACAGGCATGTGTAAAACTGCACCGTACTCCGCTCTCAGTTTCACACCCATCTTTACCTTGAAGCTGCAAATACAGGAGACAACAGTGAATCAAAACAAAAGTTTCATCTGACATAATGCATGACAATACACAGCTCAATGGTTTGAACATCAGTTAGGTTATTTTACTAGGAGCAGGCAATATGGATAAAATCTTCTCTCATGGTATATATTAAAAATCAGTTGATCTATTTTTGGGCAGACCCGTGATATATTTCATTATACCAGCCCCTATATTATATATTTGTATTAATATTGGAAAATATCCTAATTAATACTGAGAAATACATTTTTTAAGAATATTGCCCAGCCCTAAGTTTAAGCGACTCTCATCTGTTAACTTAGGTGCCTTGCAAGCACACTTACAAACTCACATTATTTGGTCTTAAATGACAAGTAAACGAACCTTTAAAGGTCCATAGGAGGCTAAGGGGGCTTCTGAAATTTAGGGGGAAGTTAAGGGAAATCATTTTCCTGTTTCAAACAGCTACTAGACAGAATTTTGTCTAGTCTAAAGATTTGTGAGACATTTATCATAATCATGAAAGCAGAAATAAGTATGTAGTATGTACTGACCACATAGTCTAATTAATCTACAGCAAGAACTGCTGGACTTCAACTAGTCAAAGCCGGACTAGACTAACATTGGAGAGCAAGGATAGTTTTAAACCCAGTTTAAGATTTGTGAATCATTTACTGTACTTGTAAAAACAAAGGAAAAACAATTCAAACAGTTCGGCAACAGGTATAAATGTAAGTAGCCACGATTACCTTTCGTCATCCTGTGCGATGGATTTCGCATGGTCCGACACAAACATGTCATGCGTCCTTTTGAGAGATCTGAAGACCAGAGTGTGGACTGAGTGCTTCTGGACATCCTGTAGAAGAAAATAGTTGTTTTAATAATATTATATTTAACCAGTACAAACACGGCAACATATAAACATCCCTACTCTGGAATATAAGTTAAGCAGAAAGGAAATCGTAACGCGATCCAGCAATTAGCCTGGACCGAAACGGTGTAACAGAACGCACGAGCGGGAGCAAAGACAAAGCCACGAAGAGACTTCAAAGCTCGGCTTACCTCGGCCATCGTGGTGCTATAAACACGGATAAAACACCACAGCTGAAGAAACTACTTTTTCAATTATTACTGCTTGGTCGCACTCAAAAATATATCACAATCCTAAAGACATGACCACAAACATACGACCATACGCCCCGGAAGTAAACAACACCAACAGCAGCAGTAGTTTGTCAGCGCCACCTACCGGTCCGGAAGTGTAAGCCAATGCAATTCTGAAAAATAAATAAAAAAACCCGTACAAGCAATCAAACTTAACAAAAACTAACCCCCCCTCCAAACTGTCTTTTCTACTTTTGCACAAGATAATGTATTCCAGAAATCCATTTTTAATTTTCGCTAATAATTATTGTTAATATGTTGATAACCTACAATGAATGTTATTTGAATGAATGTAGCTTGTAGTGAGCACAGGCCAAAGTTTGGTTTTTGGCCTCATGTACCAGGCCATGTTTGCTTAACAGAGTACATTGATTAATGGTTATCCAATCCTTCAACGCCAAAAAAATGTACCTAGTTGGTGCAAAGTGTGCTGGCTGCCATGTTGTGGCGTAGTTGGACTTTAACCAAACAATCCTGTTTAGGACCAAAATTCTCCTTGCAAAATTCTCATTTTACTGTAATTATTGTGAGACCAATCTCAAAAACACCTATTTATTTCAGGGATTTTAGGGAGTGAGGGAGGCTGTATATCGGTCTTTTGCACAATTATCCCCTATGTCATTTGGCACAACCATCTACAACGAGCCAGATGGAATTTGGACTCGACGTGTGGTTATCGAGGTGAGTGTGATGATGCACGAGGACAGGTACTACCAACACACAATGCAAAGTAGATAAACTGTCCAGATGTGGGTCAAAATAAACAGGGCAACTGTGACATTCTGATAAGAACTCGGCCACAAAGTGGTTTTGGTGTCCTGTGTAATAGTGAAAATTTAACTATGTAATTCCTGCAGTTAGTCTTAGAAAGAATTATTCCCACTGAAACTGATATTCTGGGGTCAGCCCCCGAAAAGTGAGCATGGGCCGAGTTTATTTAAGGTAAATAAACAGTTATGGATGAGCTATAAAGTGTAACCTTGAGGTTTTAGTGAGGAAAATAAAAAACAATCCTCATTGCATGGGTAATTTGTTGTGCAAATAAATTAAAGTCAGTGCTTAAAAAATGTATGTCTGAAGATTAAGGCATGCAGGACAGCATATTATGTTGAAACTGTCTTTCTTTCAAGCCAGCTACAGGTAATGAAGAGGCTCTAAGAACAGCACTTCAGTTTCAATAATTTAAATACATACTTCTTAAATTCATAATGTTTTAAAGTGCCTGTTAGAAGTGCTTTGAGGATCACTGCCCTGGTCAATATGTTTCTATTATTCATTTTATGGAGAGAATAGATGGATTGCTTTTTGGTGCTTATAAAGCAAATTGATTTGTTTAAAAGGTCGTCTGAGTAGCCAGATCACTCATTAATCAAAAAGCAGTTCAATCTGATATAAAGCAAATACACTGCTATTTTCCCATGCTTATGTGAATGTGTATCATCTATAGGAATATGCCCTGGTGTCCTGAAAATTAAACTGAGTGATCGTAAAGCTGGAAAGAGTAGGCTTAAGACTTTCCTCTTTGATAAAGCTTATAGTAGGGCTGACTCATGTGAGCCCTGAGCCACCCCTTAGTTATGCTGCTATGAGGCCTAGACTGCCGGGAGACTTCCTACGATGCACTGAGCTCCTCTCCCTCTCCATCTGTACGCACTTGTATCACATTAATGCTTGTTACTAACTCAACTGCTTCCCTTTCCCTCCTCTTTCTCTCTGTCCTTCTGTTGCTCTCTCTGTTTTCTCCAAGCGTTTCTGCCTCCGGGGCTGCGGAGTCTGGATCTGTGGTTGCAGAGCTGCGGAGCCTGGACCTGTGGTGCGGGCCACTGCTGCCCCTGTGTTGCTGCTCGGCAGCCGCTGCTGCTACTGTTGCTTTTGGACTTATTACTAGCATTATTACTACCACCATATTGCTATTACTTTTATTTGTATTAACATTATGACTATTTCCACTACTGCTGCTTTACATCTGTATGTAGAACTGAACTGCGCTGTGCTACTGCATGTTTGCTTTCCTCATGCTCTCTCCCTCCCCTCTCTCTCTACCCAACCGGTCGAGGCAGATGACCGCACACCCAGAGCCTGGTTCTGCTTGAGGTTTCTGCCTGTTCAAAGGGAGCTTTTCCTTGCCACTGTCGCTTGTGCTTGCTCTTGGTGGGAATTGTTGGGTCTCTGTACACATAAGGAGTCGGTCTAGACCTGCTCTTTATGACAAAGTGCCCTGAGATAACTTTGTTATGATATGGNCTCCTCTTCTGTGGAACCAGCTTCCCGTTTGTGTACGGGAGGCAGGTAGCCTCCTCACATTTAAGAGTAGGCTTAAGACTTTCCTCTTTGATGAAGCTTATAGTAGGGCTGACTCAGGTGAGCCCTGAGCCACCCCTTAGTTATGCTGCTACAGGCCTAGACTGCCAGGAGACTTCCTACGATGCACTGAGCTCCTCTCTCCTCCTCTCCCTCTCCATCTGTACGCACTCTTATCACATTAATGCTTGTTCCTAACTCAACTGCTTCCATTTCCCTCCTCTTTCTCTCTCTCCTTGTGTTGCTCTCTCTCCTCTTTCTCTCTCTGTTTTCTCTGAGCGTTTCTGCCTCCGGAGCTGCAGAGTCTGGATCTGTGGTTGCGGAGCTGCGGAGCCTGGACCTGTGATGCGGGCCACCTTCTGCCCCTGTGCTGCTGCTCAGCAGTCGCTGCTGCTACTGTTGCTTTTGGACTTATTACTGGCATTATTACTACTACCATATTGCTATTAGTATTACTTGTATTAGCATTATGACTATTTCCACTACTGCTGCTTTACATCTGTATGTAGAACTGAACCGCGCTGTGCTACTGCATGTTCGCTTTCCTCATGCTCTCTATCTCTCTTGCTCTCTCTCTCTCTCAACCCAATCGGTCGAGGCAGATGACCGCCCACCCAGAACCTGGTTCTGCTCGAGGTTTCTGCCTGTTAAAAGGGAGTTTTTCCTTGCCACTGTCGCTTGTGCTTGCTCTTGGTGGGAATTGTTGGGTTTCTGTAAACATAAGGAGTCGGTCTAGACCTGCTCTTTATGGAAAAGTGCCCTGAGATAACTTTGTTATGATATGGCGCTATATAAATAAAACTGAATTGAATTGAATTCCTGCACTACCCTATTATAAATTTAAAACTTAAAACATTAGCATAAAAATCAGCTGCTTCACCTGTTTTCACAGATGAAAAATAAGTAACATTATTATTATTATTATTATTATCATTAGAAAAACTATCTTGGAAAAAATTTTTTTTTTTTCACCTACCTCCACAATACTGATGTTTAACTCAACAGCCTGTATGAAGCTTCTGACATTGTGTCTGGTATTGTAACCTTTAAATCCTATAGCTTGGTGGTGGGAGGACGCAGGATGAGCTTGAATGGACACTGGATGGTTGTTTGCTCATATGCTACTTTAATGCAGTTTCTTGGCTTTTGGGGCTTTTTGTACAAAGCTGCAGTGATCTGGTTCTAACTTTATGAGGAATATTGTACACGCAGCATGCAGCTATAGGCTGCAGGTCACCACAGGTCAAATGATACCGCCAGATATGAGGATTATAAAAGCAAATTGATGGTACAGTAATGTGATGCTCAAATTAGCATTATCTCACCAAAAGAAGTTCAAAATGAACACATTTCTTGTTAAGGTTTTAGTGGGAACTCAAATAAAACCATATAATCCTTTTAATCCATATCAACCTTTCTAATGTAGAAATGTGTTTCTCAGATCTTCTGCAAAGAAATGACAGCTTATGGGAAAGGTTGACATTTTGGGAAATATGCGTATTCAATTTCTTGCCGAGAGTTAGATGAGAAGATTGATACCACTCTCATGTCTGGTACGTAAATATATTAGCTCCAGCCAGCAGCTGGTTAGCTTAGCTTAGCTTAGCACAAAGGCTGGAAATGGGGGGAAACAGCTAGCTTGGCTCTGTCCATAGGTAGCAAAATTTCTTGGCTCAGCACAGTTATAATAATAATGAAAATAAACATGATTTTATTTAAGCACCTTTCATGTACAAAATGCAGCTCAAAGTGCTTTACAAATTAAAAAAGAAAAGAATACATAATTTAAATCGCAGTTAAACTATTCATATACATTAAAAAAACAAAGTAATAAAATGCTTTCTCTATTTCAGTTGGAGAAAAAACAAAACATGTAGCTCGGGTTTTATTAAAAAATAAACTTTGTTCGCGAACAAAATGTACATTCAGCAATTTCTAGGTCCCCATGTTGTTTCAGCAATGATAGGACTTTTCAGGCTTTTCAGACTCTGTATTGCTTTCTCACAACAGTTTTGTGGTATTGAGTAATGCAATAAGAACCACCAACCATGTTATCAGCAGTTTTTAGATGTTGTGGTGTACTTAAGGGGTAAAACAAGTGTATAGTAGCTCCT
>LKNJ01003701.1:33849-55209 GCA_002120245.1 Maccullochella peelii | reverse complement strand
TTGTACCTCTTCAATCTCTAGTAGCGAGCAAGCCCTGAGCTGGCCCTCGCCTGGAATCGAACCCTGATCTCCTGCACTTAAGTCAGCAGTGTTAAGCGCTCTGCCAAACCAGCCTACAGAGGTCGAGTTAAACGGAAGTTCTAAATATTGAGAGAGAAGGGGGAGAGGAGAAGACATAAGTAGCCCGGCCTTGCCCTGGAATCGAACGCTGATTTCCTGCACCCAAGTCAGCGGTGTTAAGCGCTCTGCCAAACCAGCCTACAGAGGTAGAGTTAAACGGAAGTTCTAAATATTGAGAGAGAAGGGGGAGAGGAGAAGACATAAGAAGGGCAGCCTTGCCCCGGAATCGAACCCTGATCTCCTACACCTAAGTCAGCGGTGTTAACCGCTCTGCCAAACCAGCCTACAGATGTAGAGTTAAACGGAAGTTCTAAATATTGAGAGAGAAGGGGAAGAGAAAAAGACATAAGTAGAAGTAGAATTAAATGGAGACGACAGTTATTGGGGATGTCGTCACATATTAAACTAGATCTGTAAGCACTTTACTACTACTACTACTACAGCCTTGTTCTACTACTTCTACTACTACTTCTCCTTCAGCCTTTAACGTACTTTTTCACCTATCTGCATTTACAGCAGTGCTTCCAATTCTGGCAATTCATTTCACATTTCTGCATTTTCAGCAGTGTTTTGCAAATGTATTTCAGCTTTCAACATTCCCACGCATTTCCTGCAGGAAATGCAATTTTTCTAGTTGCTTTTATAAATCCATTTAAAAATATCTAAGGTGGAGGAATATTGACATGTTTTGGATTACATGCTTTTGAAGTTATTCCCTTGTATGAATAAAGTCACTTTACTGCATCGTCTTAGACCCTTCTTTTTGTGTGTATGTGTGTTATGAACTGAAAGGACTGCAGAGGGAAACACTGAACTGCATTTTCCCTCCTGGTTGTTATAATTTCAATGAGCATGCATATAGAAAATAAAAATTGCAAGTCATGAAAGAAACACTACAGAGTCTAATGTATACAGTTGAAAAATACCTCCTTTCCAGGTTTGCCATCACGCCCAGGTGATCCTGACTTTCCATCTTCACCCTGTTTGGCACATGAGAGAAAAAAAATTAAAATAAAGAGAAACATCAAGGCCTAATTTTAGGTAAAATAGTCTTGGATCACAGAAACCAAACATTTCCATCCAAAACGCTGATCAGCAAAGAAGTGAGATATTTTACTTAGAAATATGAAATTTATTCACTATGTGGGGGTTTTATGGTAAAAATGTACATTTTTGATAATTGCATCTTTTACATTATTCGAATGGCTTTAGTGTGCCAGTCTAAATGAAAATGGGTGTGGCGTGCATTGCTGTTTTCCACTTTTTTGATGCTAGCAGCACTTAAAAGCTATGCTCTTAATGCACTTCATATTAGCTGTGGAGTTTTCATGTAGCTCTTTAAATGCTAATGAGTTTCAACCATGTCATTGGATGGGAAACCTTAGTCCTGGATTCTACTATATTAGTGTGTATTGACAGCTGCAACATATATGAAGCATTTATGAACAGAAAAGATTACAAAAAACTAGGAAATCAGGTTTGTACAAAAAGCTTTGAAAACGCAATATACTACAAGCTGTATTTGCAACATAGCAAAACTGGCACTAAATAGTGTTAGCAAGCTAACTTTTTCAGCATTAGCAAGCTAACTTTTTTAGCATTAGCTTAAAATGTTGCTAGCTACTGTATATTCTACAGTGTTACTTTAACAGTATAGGCCTATGCATAATTAACATTACCCTGCAAAGGTGTAGTTTTACTAAAGTTAGCTGTTTTCATGTAAGCTAGCAAGCCACAAGTCCTACATCAGCCATTCTTTACCAGTGGGCCGGGGGCCAATGGTGGGCCTCCGAGCACCATCTAGTGGTCTTTATTTTTTTTGGGGTAATTTACAAAGCTAGTTATTTTTATATCCAAATGCACTCAAGAATTCCCAGAAATGAAAAACAAATTAAAATGCATAATTTCAATGACCAGTTACATTTGAATATCCTATTACTGCCTTTTGTGGGGTTTTGCACTCCATAACATACTGTATTGCCCACACAACACATGAAGGTAGACTCCACAGAGTTAATTATAAGGATTTATATGACCCTTCGACATTGTGCTGAGGTACTGTGCTAAATCTGTACTTCTTTTTGTATACATCAACTTTCCTGAGTAATAGTGAATACCATTTCAGCATTGACTGACATTTAGTGACAGTAATTATAAGCAGTGGAGGGCAATTTTCAGCGTGTCTATGGAAACCCTTCACAGCTCCTCTAATAAGTTGTCTGCTGTCTGTGTGGCGGCGCGGTCTGCAGGGCTGAGAGGCTGCCTGCCTCTCTGTGGCTCAGTCAGAACTGTAATGAGCCATGCTATTGGTCACGGCGATGTGGCAGAAACCTTTCCTACGGGTGTGTGCTGTGTGAGAGACAAAGCAGCAGATGCAGTGATTCTTGCGGAGAAGGTGTGTGTTTAAAAAGTGCCAGACATACTGTATCTTGACATCGCAGTGCGGCATGCCAAAAACTGAATGTGGCTGTGTGCTATTCCCTGAACTTCTGCAGTGAAAAGTTGAAGTTATGACTGTGGAGCAGCGGAGGAATGTTCCTCACCGGCTTTTACAGCCAGATGGGCTGCCTGCTTGTCATGTGGTCAATTAGGACAACCTCATTTTACCTTTTTTTGTGACAAATTATTTTATAACATTTATATGTTATGTCAAACTTTGACTGCATGACTGCATTAGGCCTGTAGAGACACTAGTGCTACCTTATGCAGCTGTTCCAGCATGCAGCGCCACTGACTTGCTGTCTGGAAAACTGCACATCTCACCAAAATAGAGTAAAAAAACTGTCACCTAACATCTACAAAACTGCCCTGGGGTAGTTTTGTCTGCTTTTCCATAGAGTGTCAGAATTCCTAAACCATTTTAGTTCACATTTTTAAGGTGAAATGTTTAAATTGTATGGCCTTGTCAAAGTAAAAGGAGAAATGTTGCTGCTTCTTGTTCTTCAAAATACTAAGTTATGTGTTCTTTTTTATTCATGGCATTGCAGAAATTGGTGACATTTCATTGCAGTTGTATTGCACCAATGTGTTGCATTAATTTGATAAAGTAAAGAAGGTAAGACATTTCAAGCCTTAAGATTGTAAGCTAAAATTTGCTTTGGGAGTCCAACACCACACGGGAAATAAGAATAGCTAGTACAGTTAGTAGCTTGTACAGTTTAATATATATTAGGTCACCACTGATATGCCCCACATACCACCCAACACACACATGCACACACACATTTTTATCATAGCAGAAAGAAAGTATTTGTGGCTCCCTACAGATGCTGAAGCTCATTAGGTGGGAAAATGGTGCTAAAGACTAAATAATAGCATTGTTTGTGTTTCAGAAAAAACCCCAATTGCGCTGATGCAAACTGACCTATATACATGAAAAACCAAAACGCTGAACACTGACCTTAGGTCCTGGAGCTCCAGGTTCGCCTCTGTGGCCTTTAAAGCCCTGTATAGGAAAGAGAAACAGCAGTGAATCAGTCACAGCAATTTGCACTGCCGGCTTCATTCATCAGATCTGTTTACTGGTGGTTACTTACCGGGAGTCCCCTGAGCCCAGGGTTTCCTGGTGGTCCAGTTTCACCTTGCTTGCCCTGAAATGAAAACAGAAATAGTTCCAGCATCATCGTCTGGCCTCATTATACTATCAGGTTTCTCTAAAAACAGACAATGTCTAGTTCAAGCTTTATACACTCTTTGGATCATTGACAAACAACAAACATCTCCATCTACTTACAGGTTCTCCTGTTTCGCCTGGTCTGCCATCTTTTCCCATTTTTCCAGGCTGACCCTGCAGATCAATGAAATTCATCAGGTACTGCACACTTAAACATGTGTATAAAAATCAGCATTTCATGGGTTGAAAATGGCTCAGCACGCCATCTACTGTTTTAAATCAGCCCTGAACCTGCGAGGCCAGTGCTGACATAGAGTCAACCGGTTGGGACCTGCTACGTCATGAAATTTATATAAAAAAAGACTCTAATCAGCGTCAGTCTCCCCCGTGTCCCCTGACTCACACACTACGTAGCAACGAGGCCAGGGTTCTAGCTGAATTTGAGGGTATAGTTACACTTTTAGCATCTGAAAATGTAAAGACCAACTGCATTTACAACTCACTGTTTACGCCACACTGTAGGAACTGTATATATATTCATGATGCTGTACATCAAATCATTTTTCTTACGATCAAGCCAGGAAGACCCGGTGGTCCCTGGATTCCTTTGAGACCCTCTTTGCCCTAGTGAAAACAAACAAACAAACACAAACAGGTCACCAAAGAAAAAGAAATGATTAATGGCCACTATTACCACACAGGCTGGCTGACCTACAAGCCAGAGGGAGGGGGTTTGTACAATAATGACACATGGGTAATATGTTTTCTGAGGGGAAAGTACATAGAGTGCATCCTGACCTTTTCTCCAGGGGACCCCGGGAGACCGACGGGGCCAGGCTGTCCATCGTTACCCTGAAGAGGAAAGAGACAGTGTCAGTGGAGGTCAACAGAAATAGAAAGCCTGAGTGCGAGACAAAATCCAAACAAATGAGCCCTGTTTACAGAAGGCTTAAGTAGGTAGAACATTTCAAGTGCATATTGAACAAATAGAGAAAATAAACCCAAAATAGTAACTTACAGGTGTACCCATTAAGCCAGAAGTGCCTGGATGGCCAGGGGGTCCTGGGTGACCCTGTTAATATAGAAGAAAGTGATTGAAATATAATAATGTGATTCATGCCAGACAATATTATAATGAATGTTTCTTTCAACACAGAGAGAAAAGAGGGGAAGTGATAAGATAAGAGCAAGACTTATGAGTCATAAACAACAGATATACCTTGTCTCCTTTGTCTCCAGGGCCTCCTGGAGGTCCTCGATCACCTTTGATACCCTGTGGTGAGAAAGAAAGAAAGATCAAATGAAATGTCACATTTCAAGAGGAAAGCATCCATCTGAAAAACTAAAACCCTAAAATGCTCAAAATATTATAATATGATTCAATACCTTTTTTGACTGGTGTTTTGATTTTAAACTTTTCACCCTATTACCTAAACCTTGTGAGGTACAATAAATCAAAAATGTTGACAAAAGCAATTAATTAGCATTAGGCCCTTTGGGAGCCATAAACTTGCCTTTCCACCGTCAGCTCCAGGGGGCCCTTGAGGTCCGGCTGGTCCCGGCGGGCCCTGTAATGACACAGCAGAGCATCAGTCTCTGTCCAGGCAGACAGCGCCGTCACCCGGTCCTAATCGTTCACTGCTGCCTCCAGAGGAGGTCGAGCTAATGATGCAGACAGGGCCCCTCCATCCGCCGCACCAACTGTGATTGATGATGACAAGCGTGCAGCTACGACCTCATGCCTCACTCAGGGCTAATATAGTGGAGACCCACACTTTATAATACTCCTTTAAAGATGAGCAGAGTTATCATAATAGTCTTCACATTACAGGAGAAGTGAGGTTATGAGCAATGTTGGTTGAATATTAATGATTGTGTCCTACTTGGTAACCATTTTGACCGTCTTTCCCTGGAGGTCCAAGGTGTCCTTTATCCCCTGGGAGTCCTGGGAGACCAGGTGGTCCAGGTGGACCTGCAGGGCAGTCTGAGCAAACATCCTAAAAGATGGCAGAGACACGTTTGTGATAAAGTGATCGCTCTCAGGATCCAAACATAAAGTCTTTTTCTGCTCATTGAAGAGGACTATAAATGCTCCTTACCTTCAGATTTAGGTCAGAGAGGTCTGCTGCCTTTCCCTGAGAGACAGTGAATCAAAGAGTTAATTAATCAAGGGTCTCTATTCAGTAGGCGACCCAGGGTTCCATTCCAAAAATGTCCTTCTGCATTTAGTATGCACTACATGGCCAAATGTATGTTCACACCTTTATGCAACTGCTGAACATTTCTCAAACCATGTTCATTACTCTGCAGCTGTAACAGCCTCCACTCCTCTGGTTTCAGGCTTTCCACCAGGTGTTGGAACCTGGCTGCAGGGATTTGCTCCCATTCAGACACAAGAGCATTAGTGAGGTCCAACACTGATGTTGGGTGATAAGGCCTGGCTCACAGTTCATCCCAAAGATGTTGGATGGAGTTGAGGTCCTGACCTGCAGACCAGTCAAGTTCTTCCACACCAAACTGGGACAATGACTTCTTTATGGACCTCGCTCTGTGCACAGGAGCATTGTGACTGTTGTCAGAAAGTTGGAAGCACCCTATTATAACTAAGGGGGTATCCCAAATCATGAAAAACATACTTTTGACCAAATAGTGTGTGTATTGTCTATTGTATTTAATCGGGCAAGTAAAAACAAAAAGTCTTTGGATTTAAAGGATCCACTAAATGTGCACTGTATCAGTGGTGTTTTAGTTTAGTCTTGCATCATGTGGAAAACTTAAGCAGTTTAGTGATAAGCCTAAAAATCATTTGTGTACATGGTGAAGGTTTATGTTTAAGTGCATGACTATTCGCTCCTTATATCTCACTTTATGCAGTATTCAGAGGACATATTGAATATAAAGTGATATTTGTACTTAACACGTTCTATATTATAATTTAGAACAACCAGTAGCACAGATAATACTGGCTGTTCCCTGTCAGTTTCTGTACTTACAGGCTCTCCTTGTGATCCCTTCTCTCCCGGCCTTCCTGGTAAACCCTGCAGGTGCAGCAAAGGCAAGGAATTACATTTTCTGTCAATTGTAGATTATGGAGACCCAAAGTGTTCTGTATCAATTAAATAAATAAGACATTAAGAAATAAAGGTAAACACTATATATATCTACTTACCAGGAAACGGCAGAATTGAGAATAAAGCATTTGTAATCATGGCTATCAATTAACTTTGTATTACTTTCCTGGAAATATATTAAAGAAATTACCAGCTATTTATTACCTGCTTATTGGGAAATAGCGGGATATAATTATTAAATAATGTTGTGGTATTTTCAATACATTTTGGGGTAAATGCTGGGATAATTTGGGGGTAATTTCAAAGATATCTCAAATACGTTACTTGCTAATTATCACCTACTTACCATGAACTGCAGACCTGTAAAATGAAGTGTTACCGAAATAAATAATCATATGACTAAATACAGACAAAATCTATGATATAACCATGAAATTATAAAAAGAATCCAATAAAAGTTTAAAACTCTGTTAATTCCAAAAGCTTTACAAAAACCTTTATATTTTATATTGTCACTTCTACAATCAAGGCAAGCAGATCAGAGCCAGTGATTGGCTGTGGTTTCGGTCTGAATGAGCAAACAGTCACTTTGGGTCTCCATAGCCATGGATCTGTGGGGTCTCAAAGCAACAAGACATGTACATCAAATAATGTATTAATTTATTCACTCATTCATTTAATTTTTTTTGGACTCACATTATGTCCTGCTGGGCCCTGAGGACCGGCGACTCCTGGTAAACCCCTCAAGCCCTGGAACACAAAACAGACGTTAGAGAAAGACATTTTTATAGACATAAATATTTTCAATATGAATCTTTAGAAAATATTTACCGCAGATCCAGGTTCCCCATTATTTCCCGGAGGCCCCTGCAAAAAAAGAAACATTGCACATTTTGAAATGTATAGATAAATGCAGTGGAGGAAGATAATGTGATGCTGGCTGGCATTGATGCTCATACCGGTGGTCCCACTTTGCCTTCTCCTACAGGACCCCTGTCCCCTGGTGACCCTGGTTCTCCTCGTGGCCCTGGTTGGCCCTGGGAGGAAAAAAAAGACAAAATAAAGCAAAGTTTACTTCACCATCCTACTCCTCAGATCATGCCAGTTCAGCCGTAATGTTTGGCGTAAAGAGTCTCGCTTGGCACAGAAACTGTCACATTCAGTGATGCCTGTTGATCCCAGAAATACCATTCTGTTTTTAATCTGTGACGAAAAAAATAAAAATAAAAAACACAATCTGCAGTTGACATTTTGGTTCTTGGAAGAGAAAATGTATCGGTGATGAGGGTGAGTGATTTGACACCATAAATCCAGCAAATGCCTCCGTCCAGCCTCTCCTGTTCTGTGCCCTCGACATGAAGCTCTTCACAGCAAAGAGCCGGTCAGAATCAGAGCAGTGGTCACAGTGCAGTGGACATAGAAATTGCTTTTGCTGCTTTCAACAAACATGATTTGTTTTTCTCATCTGTGCCAAAAAAAAAAAAAACCAATAAAAAAAGTTTTTCATATCGACAAAAGAGCACCTGTGCATAATAAAAAAAAAAACAACACACCTCAGGCAACCTACAAAGCTTGCACACACACATACACACATACACTTTCTTGCAAACGTCTAAAATGACATTACCTTTAGCCCTGGGGGTCCTTGAATTCCCTGTGGTCCTGGTTCTCCCTGTAATATCACAAATGACATCAATCACATTACGTGCTATTCAAACACTGGAATTAAGCCTCTTTTGAATAAATCATTTAGAGTCCAAAGTGTGTAAGAGTTGATACTCTTCAACTGTGGTGAGGCCTCAGGGCCGCACCTGGCAGCTGTAAAAAAAAAAAAATATAGAAGTGGTGTGAGGCAAATCTACTGTGCTCCTGCATTGCTTTAATGTGATATGTCTTAACAGTGTTTTTCCTGTTTGTTCCTGCCTCGTCAGCAGGGCTTCCACATGGGTCTGGGATGAAAAATGATGAAGAAACATGTTGAGCTGCAGCGCAAAATGTGCCCACTCAGGCTCGTTTTCTCGCCATACAGTCGGTTATATTGCGTTGTGGTTCCGCGTGTGTTACAGGCAAGGAGATGTTTACAAGCAGAACACATGTGGAATACAAGAGACTGTTTGGAGGCATGCAAATGAAGTTTCTATTACTGTTGAAAGTAATGGAAAAAGAACTGATGAACATGCATTTCTATTATATTGTTTCGTGTGACTTGTAATCATATGTAGCACTACTTTAATAATACCTTTACTTTTGATTAAGGGTGCCATGTGTTAATAAAAGAGGAAAACTGGACTTTACAGTTACCACCTCAGAATTAAAGTGAGATTGTTTCTCATTATGAATAAGAGGAAAGAACATTCGTATATCCAGGTCTTGGTTGAAAACAGTGAACCTATCCCTTAAGTCAGATGGTAGTAGGTAAATAATCAATAATATGACCAAAAATGTAATTAATTTCACTTTAATGTGTTGGCTGTTCCTCTTTAAAGGCCCTAATGCCATATAACTTATATATACATTAAAAACTGTGGCTAAATGTTATTCTGCAAATTCCTCAATATAGGTATACTCAAGTCATAAATATAATGTGACAGAAAAAAAAACACGTCTTACACTTTGTCCGTCTTTCCCCTTCCCTGGTGGTCCAGGGGGTCCAGTCAAACCGGGCTCTCCGGGTGAGCCTGTGGGACCTGCTTGTCCTGGTTTACCTGGATCACCCTAAAATAAATGTTACAATAAAAATATAAACTTTATTGACTCTCAAGGCTACAACAGGTTTATCAGCAGGTGCCTTAGACACTCTTATGTGAAACCTTTCTTTTTTAGAAATTTTAGCCTAATTAAAATACTATCCTGTGTGTTATACTTGCATTGTGATTGGAGGTGCCTTGTTTATAACCACAGTGTCTTGCCCACTGAAAACAGATGTATCATGTCCTGTGAATTGGTAAACTATGAGCCTCTAGTCGTCCTAACTTAGGTGAGTGAACAGTAATGACATGGTGGGGACAGAGATGATTTTGAAAATCTCACTTTGAAAGAAATTTCACTGCTTGCGGAAAAAGCCAAAGAACAAATAAAGAAAGAGAAAACAAAGAAAATGAAAAAAGCCATGAGAGATAGCAGAAAGTGTTCGGAGTCGCTGTTGTGAAACTCTGTGTAGCTGCTGATGCAGGAGAGAAATGAATTCTAAGACCTCTCTACTGAAACAATAATGGAGGACATACAAGGTTACTCTCTCTTCTCTGCAGTCTTATTTTCACTCTGCATTGCCAAACCCATTGCCTTAAAAAAAAAAAAACATCCAACCAATACCCATAGCTTTTAAAAATAGGTGACCGACCTTGTCTCCTCTCTGTCCAGCTGGACCAGGAGGCCCAATGATCCCTGGTATGCCCTAGAAGACAGACAACTGGTAGTTCCACACTGAAGTGATTTGTTGTCACTGGCTACTGCTCATATTTTATATTACACAGACATCATTCTTGTACAGAAGATAGTTTATCTATTAAATTCATTTCAAAAGGTTTAGAGAACACCTACCACGTTCCCTGGTAATCCACGAGGACCTTGGGGGCCAGCTAGGCCAGGTGGACCCTGGTGGAAACACATCAGCCGTTACATTTAGTACAGTGCAGTACATCTTCCCATTTGGTGTGAAAAGGTGTATTACATCAAATCAGACAACTTACAGGGTCTCCAACACGCCCCATCTCTCCTGTAGGTCCAGTGTCACCTTTTGGACCCTGGGATAAAAGCGGCAAATTAGACGTATTTCACTTAAAATCACTCGTTGACTGGGAGGTACAGGATGGTAGCGTCTTACCATTGGTCCAGGTTGTCCCTTAAAGCCTTGTTCACCAGGTAACCCTCTCTGACCCTTCAGAGGAGGCACATGAATTAATTATTAAGTTATGTGTCTCATAACATTCTAATGCTGTAAGGGCTTAAATAATTAAGGTTGTAGACAACAACAACATCCATTCATAAAGAATTACTACAAAATTCTGTGTGACAAAATCATTAACTGAACACCATCACCTTCATAGGCTGCTTGAGAAAGTCAAAGATTATGGAAATACATACTAGCATTTTTAAGTGTGTGTGTTAATTATTGTACATACTGTTATTTTATGCTGCTTCCAGGCCAATTTCAACCTAAATATGCCAATATATTCTGCATTCTGTTCTGGCCCATCTAATATAATGTATATCTATAAAATGAATAATGGTGCATTACTGCCCCTTACAGTTTAATTTACTCAGCCAATTAAAGAAAGTCCCCTGAGTTCCCATGTTGCAGCTTCACTATTGCCATACCGAATCTCTACTGACATCTAGTGGACTCCTCTGTGTATTGCTAGATGTAGTTTGGGCACACTGAAGGAAAGAAGGCAAGACGACAAAAAAATGGAGTGAAAAAACTCACCATCTCTCCTGGTGCCCCTTGATCCCCCTTCTCTCCCTTCGCTCCAGGTGTTCCCTAGAGGTGAGAACAAACAATGCAATTAGATGTTTTATTGAAAAAGACGCAGGAGAAGAACAGAAGAAGATTCGACTCGTAAACTCCTTCTACATCTAATACAGGATCTTATACAAAGCCAAATATCCAAAAAAAAAATAGCCATCTCTAAAATTCCAATAACCTCATAACAGAGTTTGGTCTGTGTAATAAAAGAAGCCTACTCACAGGTTCACCAGGCTCAGGGATGACATTTGCCACCTGTGAAGAAAAAAACAGTCAATACTAATTTACTGAATCTGTACTGAACGCTGAGTCAAATAGTATCACTGACTCCATTCCCTCCATCATGGTTATGTCCTATATTGCAGGGCTGTGTTCACATGCACACTAGAAACAGCAGAATTTTTACTTACATTTCCTGGAATGCCAGGCAGTCCCCTAGCTCCCACTTCACCCTGAGGCAAGAGACAATATGTTCACATTGTCTGCATACTAATGACCTTATTGCAGCTAATACTGCAGGGTGGCCATTACTGAGACAGAAGAGGACGACTCTGTAACTACTGTAACACGGTAGGACACACAGCGAGAGCTCAGGATTTTGTTTTTGAATATGCTTGACATTAAATTTTACCTTATATAGTTGTACAGCATATGAAACAGGTGCCTTATTTCTTATTTACCTTGTCGCCCTTTTCTCCTTTTGGCCCAAATGGTCCATCCTGTCCTCTTTCTCCCTACGAAAAAGAAGTCAAAATTTATAACATATCTACAGACCACAGCAAATGGGGACTTTTTTTAATTGGAAGTAGGAAGTCAAGAGCATCTCAAAGTGGCATTTGGGGACACCCGGCAGCCCTTGAGGATGTCCCAGGAGGTTACCCAGCCAAATTAGGAACAGTTAATTTCACTAGAGTTTATTTTACCAGAAATTATTTCTGTTCTATAATAATATACGAGTAGTCTCAAGGTGATGTCTCCCCATGCGTAGCTGTAGATATTATACAATACAATGCTAAATCAACAACATGGGACAGTCTTGTAAAATGGGGGTCCACAGCTGTGACGGAACACACTCCTGGTGATGCTTGATAAAAAGCAAAGTCACACCTACCGGAACACCCCTGTCTCCTCTTGCTCCAACAGCACCTTGTTGTCCAGGGGAACCAGCTTCTCCCTGTAAAAATAAATAAATAAAAAAATAACATATATGTGACATGATAAACTATGTTTCATTATCTTACAAAATATCTCAAACCAAAAAAGTCAACAGCTGCGAACTCACTCTCTCCCCTGGAGGTCCTCTCGGTCCGGGAGGCCCATCATCACCCTGGGGAGAAGACATTAAAATGTCAGATTTGCATATGGAAAATACACACGCTATCTCATAAGAACACACATGTCTTCAGCTGTGTCCAGTGTGTTTCTGGGTAGGATTAAGTCACAGTACCTTAGATCCAGGTTTGCCAGAAAAACCATCTGCTCCGCGCTCTCCCCTGGGCCCCTTCAGAGACACAAAATTTCGATTTAGATGTCATACTTTCAAAAACAGACATTTGCCAAATACTGTTTGTAGTAAAGGTAAACCCACCTCAACTCAGTTTAGCCACCACATTAAATTTATTGTGTAAATTAAATGTCCTTGTTTTAAACAAGCTATGTTTCTTCAAAAACGATACTTTGCTTATACTGGTAGTTGTTTATCCAGATAATCAGACTGAATGGCCATTTGGTATTACTTGATTCATATATGAATCTCTAAAAGATTCAGAGGTCTGGAACAAGGCTAGTACCTGCTAGCTTCACATTGAGTTTCTCAGCAAAATGATCTTATCTTACACACATTTCTTTCTTTAGCATTCTCAACTCTATGTCTTAAGTATATGTACTACTCAAATAGTAATACAGAGCACATTTGATAGGTACTGCAGCTGTTTTCCACACTTGCAAACTTAAGACTAGCTTAGCTTAGAGACTTGGAAGTCATAAGCCTCACAGTCAGTAACCTTCAGTCATTTAACCTAAAGCAGTATTAAGCTTTTTTTTGTCTACTTGGGGGCAGAACTCCACAACAAGCTGAACAACACACATTTGACATATTCTGGCTGCGTAACATGTTAGCAAACAGTTGCCTTTGACACAAAGCAACATTAGCATCCATTTAAAGTCGTCTCTCTGGCCATTTGATGAACAAAAGTCCAATATTCACTATCCTTCTTGCTTTGTTTTTGTGTTCACCAACTCCTCAGAAGTATATCTGTGTCTTAAGCTGCTAGATGCTGAACTTTGTTCACCAGTTAGTTGCTAACTTTGTCTGCTGTTTGGTAGCATACAGTGGGGTTTTCAGATCTTTTTCAGCTGGAAACGAGGTTAATGAGAGCAGTGAGAGTGAACCAAAACAGTAAAGTTGCAGGCCGTAAAACCAAAACAATGAGCTAAAAGACACTAAAATGCTCCACAGAGCCGAGCAGAATTGTAGATTTGGGTTATAACAGGGTTGCCAACTTTGGGTACCTGGCTGGAGTGAGATTTTGATGCCATGGCCCATGGTCTTAATCACACGCACTTTATCACGTGCACATATTTGGACTCAATTCACCATCAGGGTTTTAAAAAGTATGCACCTTACACATGTGGCAGGAGCGGGACCTTATATTGTAAGATTTAAGGATATTGCCTGACTAAGCCACTTCCACCCTGGGAAATACTCACAATTTCACAATATTAGACAAACACTAACCCAATAAAGGGCACACATGTTCATTCACTAATAAAAGTCAAACACGGTCAGAACTACTCCAATATCAGAACTACACCGTTTTATTGAATGTTCACAAGTAGCCTAGCAAGAACCAGAAATAAACAAAAAGAAACAAAAGAACACAGGAACCTATCCTACTCCAGACACATATTGACATAGCCAATACATGAACACACACACAGACAAATCTACACATGACCACACATACTCACTTAGCCAGATATAGACACGAATACTCTTTCACTCACTCAGCCAAATATGAACACTCATTCACTCACTGACTTGCTTGATCACCTTCTGGGCTGCGCGCAGGGTTTTCTGCCAGAACAGCTGTCCGATCAACACGGCGATAAGCACCGCGCACATATCGCAGACCAAACACAGTAAGAGCCCATACTCATAGAATGGGGGTTACACTATGTAACCAACAGTACGTCCGTATACCTGTTCATCTCTGTTGCTGTCGCGATGTTTTGGCGTGAGAATTGTTTCAGCAGCGTGAGCGCGTGAGACAGAACGTGAAAGTGTGTGTCACACGCCAGAAGCGTGAGAGTTGGCAACCCTGGTGATAATTCTCTGTGATTTTGTCACTATATATGACCCCTTTCACATTACACACCAGCCATTGTTCATATACATTTTTTGACTGGTGCAGCTTTAAAGGGTAACAACAAGTTTGTTTACCTTGAGCACGGAAGGCAAAACAAAAAAAAAGTTATTCTAAAGGCCATACTGACCATGGTACCATCATTACCAGGAAGACCATCCAGACCATCTTTACCAGGAAGACCCTTTGAAGATTAGTGACAAAAGGTTGACATTCAGTGACATGAACAGAGAAACAACAACAGAGATTGAACATCTATGACTGAAAGTATCATTAACAACAAATTGTATTTATTTGAAAATAAAAGGCCAACTCACAGGCTTTCCAGGCTCTCCAGGTTTGCCTGAAAATCCAATTTCACCAGGTAGACCCTTCAGAGAAAGAGCAGGTATGTGAACATGTTATTCATTCCGTATCAGACATTTAATTGTTGCTTAAACAAATGATCATATTTAAGAATTATTGTGTCCCAATTTGTGTGTCTGGTCACTTACAGGAGGTCCAGTGTGTCCTTGGTTTCCTGGTGGCCCAGCTGGACCCTGAGGACCCTGCAAAATAAAAAAATAACATCAGTGAAGGCTTATATCACGTGATCATCATCTCATAAATATACTCATATAATGTGGGTTTTTGGAAGGTATCTATATGTTTTAGATACAAATAATAGAAACATTGTGCAATATATTTGGATTTTCTTTCTTGCCAAAAATGTTCAATACAAACAATTTCATTCATATGGACTTCTAAAAGATAGTGTACATTAGTACCAGCCAACAGCCACTAGAGGGGGGTATTATAGCACTGTTTACAGCTCATTCAACCTTGGATACCACTTGAAGACAGGTGTATTTCTATTTTGCTCCAGGGAACAATTTGGAAAATTAATTGACATAACCTGCTGGTTTTAATCTACCCTGTTTATTTTCCCTCTATTAAAACACATAGTGAAGACACTTTTGAGAGAGCAGTAATTTTGTGCTTTGTTGGTCACATCAAATATTGAGCAACCCACACAATTAAAATACCAAATTAATTTTCCTCAGTTCTCCTTGAGAGGTCATTGAGGTGCAAAAACAAGCACCAACAGGAGCTGTACAACTAGACAAGAGGTCATTTTAAGTGTATTACCAATATGCGTGTACATTTAGCTTTTTATGAAATTGAAATTGTTCTTACGGGGGGTCCTGGAAGGCCATCCACTCCAGGCAATCCACTTTCACCTTTCTTTCCCTGAAAGACAACAGTTAAATTCAATTTCAAACTAAATTAAAAACATTCAATGCATAAGGTGAGCTGTTTCCAGGCCGTAGCTACTACCCAGGACGCTAAGGCCATGTATTTTTTCTTCCATTTTGGGATTTTTAGCAACTACGGGAGAGTTTAAAAAACTTAACATTTCTTAGGCCCATTCCAGTATTATTCTACTAAGTTTCAGCATTTCTCCACCAGAATTTGGCAGGGTAGAGAGGGCTTTAAAACAACGTTTAGAAAACAAAGCTAGAAAATAAGATGGTAAAAAGTAATCTCACTGGTCTGTAATTTACTAATATTTTCCTAGGAACTTTCCTGGAAAGAACTATGTAATCTAGTAGAGACAAATTATGAGATGGTTATTTTGTTTTAAGTTGTGTTGAGCTTATAACCAGTTCAACAAAGCCAAAACATCCTGTATATATTTCTGTGAGCTTATTTCTGTGTCACAAGAAATAGACAAGACTAAAGAAAGAAAGCTACATTATATTACATGAAAGCTAGCTGGTGAGATAGCCATGGCTAGCCTTAGCTAAAGCTAAAAAATAAATTCACTTACAGATTTTTCCCTAGCTGTTGTCTGTTACTGAAAAATATCCATTCTGATTATTCCACACCCTAACCCTAACCAGTTATATTGGATTAAAAAAAAGTAGCAAACCGTCTGCTAAAGCTAACATAACTAGCTTAAGAAAGTAGCAGTAACTTTCATCGCAGCTTTTGACTCTAGTGGAATTCGTGTGATTTGGTTTAGTTAACTACCTTTAAATCACAAATTTAAAAGTATTACATTGTAAATGTATTTATTATGTTTCTTTCAACGTTAATCTTAATGGTAGATGGACAGGCAGACAGCAAAACAGAGATGCATTTAATCCCTAAATTCCCCCCCAAAATACCATCTAAATAGTCAAAATAAAGTTCATTTTCTTAAACAAACTGGATAGAATGGACAAGAAAGCTAGATACTTTATTTTTCCCTGGCATTCCCAGAACACTGTCACATTTCCGATCGACTCTCCACATGAAGATCTTGGCAGTTGTTCTTTAACTCATTTTTTGCCTTATATTTCTTCATATATTTGTTGATGCTGTCCTCTGCAGCCCTTTTTAAGACTGCTCAGGCTGCCCTCAGCTGTCATATCAGGACAGAGGTGAATAGACAGGCCTCAGCAGCGGTGACACAGACGACTGATGAGAGCTTTGCTGCAGCGGAGGTGAGAGTGGCTCAATCTATACCAACTCAACCATACAGCCAACTCTATCAGCGCTGCCAGCAGTGGAGGCCAACCTATTATCACGGCTCCCAGGCTACCTTCACCCCCCCCCACACACACACACACACACACGCTCTCTCTCCCTGCGCATCTTCAGCTGAGGTATAACAACCCTAAAGCTGGGGAAAATAGGTCAAACTCCTCACCATCTGTCTGTTCTTTTTAGGATTCACTCGGAAAGCATCCCATGGGGCTGTAATATGCTTGAGTGGGACCTCCACTGATATTAAAAAATTAAAGCAAGCACAGAGGGAGATTTTGTAGATATTGTGGAATCTGAACCCAGTGTGATCGCCTTATTCATGTTAATAAACTATAAATCCCTCGATCTCAGAGACGCTTGTCTGACTGAGGACAAGTGCATTTTGGTAGAAGAAAAGTCTTTCATTCGTAGCCAGAGGAGGTTTGCCTCGCCTCTGCTGCCCAGCAGAGCAGCTGCAAATGTTGATTCCAACATATTGCTGATGAGAAGTTAATTGCTCCCAGTGGAGAAGGGGAATGGAGGTCACTATCTTTGTTAATGTTTTGGAAGAACAAATCATGCAGAACCACTGTGTCTGTTTGAATTACACACTGCTGTGTGATGGGACCTGTGTGGAGTGAGACAGAGGGGAAAGAATATGAGAGACAAGGGACCGTTTTTGTGGATAATTCTACAACACTGATAAGTGGCTACAGTATCAGCTCTCATTAGCGTGAGGAATAAATATCAGTTTTCTTAATTCCAGATAATCCCACTGGAATATGATAAATACAGTTATGGGACTGCAGTACAAACTTCCAATTACTGCAGATTAGAGTTTTGTTCCAAGAGCCTCTCTGGAGGGATAGAAATTTAATTTTAGTCAAAACTCAGTAGACAGTTTTTCTGCATATGTAAAGTCAGTAAAAAGCACAGAACACCCAACATTCCATGCATGAAAATATTCCTTTTGGTTTTTTTCCTGATTATCAAAAAACTTATTGTTTTGTGATTCCAACATTACGAGGTTTGATTTCTTGTGATTACAAAAGCAGGCTGTTATGATGTTGAGTTTGTGGTTACAAGGAACCAGTTTCTATTTCTCAAAGTACTTCCCCTGTGCTGCAAACCTATCTCCTTTAAATCCTCCTTTAAATGTATAAACTACTATCTTGTTTTGCCAATTATGCGTTGATGGGACACATAATTGCTCCTGGGGACAGGACAGGACTTTGACATTCTGAGTCCTGCTTGTAGGTTTAAGCAACAGAGGCCCTTTGGTTAAGGTTAAGGAAAGATCATGGATTTGATTACATGAAAATAAAGTAAACACGTTGAGTTTTGTGCTTCAAGTCACTGTTTACTTTTTCAGATCTTCCCTAGTCTTAACTAAGTGTGTGGGCATTCCAGACATTCATTAATAATGTTTCCTTATTCTGTTATTCTTATTCAGTAGTATATGAATGTATTTTCTAGGAGACAAGGTCACATGAGCCTTGAAATGGTCATGAAACAATGAAACAAACTGTTTACAACTTGTCACTTTACATCATAATCAAGTGACAATGTCAAGGCAAATGTAAAGGCAAGCAGTAAGACAGGAGGAAGCCAGTATAAATGCTATAGGGTTGAGCCTCCCAGGCATACCGTTCTGTCAACCACATCCTAACCTCAGCATAGCTCAATACATAGCCCAGGTTATGGTATGTTTAGGTTTAGGTTGTATGAGGAGAAGAATATAGGATAGGGCCATGGCTGGTGTGAAGGGTCTGCCATCGGAGAACCTGGGTGTGATTTGTATTCATACAGAGAAGTATTGCCTCAGAGGCTGAAGTCCCATCAAGAAAAGTCCCTGATGCAGTCTTCTTGCCATAGATTCATGGTGCAAGTTAATGGCTCCATCAAAGTTCAGATTTGGCATATTAGCCTAAATGCCATGTGCATAAATGAAAAGAAAAAAATGATAGATTGCCCCTTTCCTTTGCCATTCAAGTTGCCAGCAAACTTGTACTCCCTTTGCCAAATGATATAACTCAACTAATAAGATTCGTTCTACCTCCACATCTCCTGGTACAGTATAGAGTCTAAGTACTGAAGTTATGAAGAAATGTGGAGGAAAAAGGTTCAGATATAGACTCTTACCCTCAGGCCGAACTCTCCAGGCTCCCCCGGTAGACCCTGTAGACCCGGAGGACCCTGAGGAGTAAAATATTCAGTAATATGCTTCAGTTAATACTGGTGTTTTCGTCAACAGGTGGCTTTTCCACAGCAAGAAAATATCAAAATCTAAACAGCAGCAAAGAGGAAACATGTAGGAAGGAAGTAATAAATCATGATCCTTACAGGAGGCCCTGGGGGGCCATCGGCCCCTGGAGGCCCAGGAGGTCCAGCATCTCCCTAAAAGAGGTCGGACACATGAGTATGTATTACACATAGTAATATTATGTATATGTTTATATATTACACATATACACAATATAACTTCTATTACTATTTGAGATTACAGTTACAGTTTACTGTGTCCTGCTGAAATTGTTCAGATAATATATTATTTTTGACACTCATAAGCCAATTTCCTACAAAGTAAATACAACACAATATATTCCACAGTGGTGTATTTAGTTGTTTTTGTTTTCATGTTGATCACTGCATTTTTCATGATGGGATTAACACTGCATTAATAATCTGCTACCCAGTTCTTTTCGTAATATACCGCAGTTAATTATACTTTATGATATTTCATACTATGAGGTAGTCTTTAAATCTTTACTTACCTGTTAATGAGGTAAACATTTCATTATTGTTACAATTACTCACTTTTTCACCCTGTAAGCCGTCTCTTTGAACCTGCAATTAAAAGAAAAGATGAATAAATAATCACATTATGTTATTTTGAAATTAGTATATCATTGTCAAATTACTGTGAAGAAATGCAGCCGTGGGCAATACAACTGGTGACCCTTATCTCACGCGAATGGTATTTTTAGTGTTTCATAGCACATTTGACATCAAAAAGCCCTCTATGGCTTTGTGTAGAAAAGATAATGTGGCTTCTTCTTCTTTTGTTACTGAAGAAAATAAACACATGGGAAGAATGTGTTCTTCTGTCCTTCATTGGGCTGCAACTAACGATTATTTTCATTGTCAATTAATCTACTTTTTTTTGATGAATTGTTTTATTTATAAAATGTCAGAAAAAAAAGGAAAAAGGCCAGTTACATTTCCTACAGCACAATGAGAAGAATTCAGATTGCTTGTTTTATCTGAGCAAAAGTCCAAAACCAAAGAAATTCTGTTTATCAACATCCTTGTATTTTAGAAGCTGCTAATTTTTGTCATTTGTGCCTGCAAATAACTGAAAAGATAAATCGATGATTAGAATAGCTGCCTATTTATTTTCTGTCAATCGACTAATCAGTTAACTGACTAATTGTTTTACTTCTTCTGTCTGAAGAACAGCGCCCCCCCTCTTGCTTCCACTTGGAGAACAAGGTCAGTGGGTCGGCCTTGTGCATAATTACCTCTGCTTCATCCCTCTACTTCATTTTGTACCAATTTGTATTTAAGCCTATGTTACATATTTTTGGTGCTGCCTTAATTACATGGTATTAACGCTACATTTTTCATCACTAAACAAGCCTGTAATTCTTGAGAATATAATTCTTACATCCTTTTGGTACTTACCATATCCCCAGGTAATCCGGGAAGGCCTCTCTCCCCCTGTGATGTAGTGCACACAACAAGGATGAAAACCCCACCATTAGAATCAAGAGACTTTCAGGGTAAAGCACCTTGGGCAATATGGTAATGATACAGCAACGACCATAATTTGTGTAATTATTGCAGGCTTAAAGATAAGTGAAACTTGTGGGTACAGTACCACAGCAAATCTTTGTGCATATGTGTGTGTATGCGTGCATCTTTGTGCATGCATATGGGCGTGGTATAAGCATGTGTGCACCACTGGAACAATCATCAAAGTCAGTAATTACAGACAGACAAATGAACTCTGTATTTTATTTTCTCAGACAAATGAGTGGGCTGACTTTGATGGTACACAGAGGAGACTGAGGAATGTCTGGAGAGTGCAGACAGTAGCTTGGGAAACTGATGATACCTCTTTGAAATGATTTATATCAGTGCAGCTTAATAACATTGTGCTTGCGGCAATATCCTCTTTGAATTGTTTCTAATGAAGTGCACAGGGTGTTTTGCATACAGCACGGGGGGGGGGGG
>LKNJ01003701.1:0-33797 GCA_002120245.1 Maccullochella peelii | reverse complement strand
GGGGGGGGGGGGGCATACTTTGCCGCCTTTAATTCCGCTGGCCCCGGGTGCACCAGGCAGTCCTCTCAAGCCCTAATCAATTTTAGACAAAAGCTTCATTAATACAAAGGTGACTAACCAAATGTGTCATAGATAAATATCTGTTTGAAATTGCAGATAACAGAAGGGGATCAGAGGATCACGACTTACATCTTTCCCAGGAACACCAGGTTTGCCAGGTAATCCATCCAAACCTGCCTCGCCCTAAAATGGAAACAAGTGAACAAGAAGTATTGCTAACTGTCAAAGACAATATAAGGTTTAAATAATAATTCAGGCTATGTTATATAAATAAATGCCAGTTTGTACTCCACTGATATTAAATAAAAGTGATCTATACAGTAAGGTCATGAAAACTTGTATATGTACTAATCTAAACACTCAGTGTCTTTTGAGAAAAATCTGCTCACAGGAAGTGATGTATGTTACATTTCCAGTTTGTTTGCAACAAATAAAAGTTTCGTATAGTTTGCATGTGCAGCGATTGCTACCATGGTTTCTCAGATAAAGGCAAGAAACTAAAAAATAAATGTCATCAACAGAAAATCCAAGGAAAAATAGCTCTGAGTTGTGAAGGAAATGGATTTTTTTTTTTTCAAAAAACAAGATTGAAGGGTCAACAGCCAAGCTAGTAGCTCTGTGAGGCTGTACAGAGGCACAGCATTCTCCTTAATGCATCCGTGACAGCAGTGCTTTGGGCTAAATGCTAACGTCTAGCTATTTTAACATTTGCTAATTAGCACTAAACAGGAAGTACAGCTGAGGCTGGTGGGAATGTCATTAGTTTTGCAGACATTTTGGTCATAAACCAAAGTATTTAACAAGCTGAAATTTTGACCTAATGGTGTGGTGTCACTGGATCAAAAGTCAGGGATCACTGAAGTTGTTACAGTTCATCCAGTGGGGGACATGAATGTCTACCCAATTTCATGGCAATGAGATATTTCTAGCATGGCTAGTAGGCAGATTTTCAAGCCGCCCAAAACACATCCCTGACTTTTCAGTCAGCAAACATTGCCCTGACTTCAACCCTGGGTGCCTCCTCTAAACCACTTATTCCCTTTATCACATTACTGAGGCAAGTACTTTTCCAGTTTTCACCTACAGGAAATTGCTTACTGACTGACTGACTGGCTGACAGACAGCTCTAAACCTGGCATCAGCATGTTTTTAATTGAGCTTCAGTATACCTAGAACCTGCTACACATCCTCATGCCATATGGAAAAGTAATCAATGTACTGATTCCGTGTTTAGTGCTTTGTACAGACCCCTTGAAAAAAGTCATTTAAATTTAAATTCAAGTTGACATCTCAGCATGATACGAAAGTAATTGTTACAACTGTTTCTTATATCTTCCTGCTGTGGGATCTGTTACTTGTGGTATCACTGAAATCCTGATCACAAAAACTTCTTGACAGCTTGACTTGCTTGAAACCATTGTGATGCTGGGAGATAACCTTTCACTTATTTATTAGCAGCCAGAATTGCATTCTAACATCATTGTGATGGCAAAAGGAGGAAGGTATTAGCAAGCTCAGAGGAAAGTTCCGACATCAACAAAGCTTTAGTAGGCCTGAATGAACTGCATTATAGCCAAACACCCCCACAGAATCCCAGACAGGAAGTGTGGAGAGTTAATCAAGGAAGCCACATCTGTTTGCACAATTACGCCCCTCAGTTCTCAGTTCCTCTGAGAAGAATGGTCTCTCTCAGAAGTTAACCCTGTCGTCAGGATTTGCAGCATGAACTCCATTCCGTACAGGTTCAATCTAACATCATGGTTCAATCCCAAAACATGGCAGGGAAAGCAAATGAGTACCTCTCTCTTGTCCCACAGCAACTGCTAGTTTAATCAAATGCTCTTGAGCAAGATGCTGAACCTCTATCTGCTGCAGCAGAGCTAGAAGGCAACACACTAACAAAACACTAACAGCGATAGCAGACAGCTCCAATGTAGGAATATGTGTAACCGTGTGAATGTGACACATGGTGATCTGTTTACATTCAACAACTTAAATGTGATTTCTGGTACAGTGTTACTTACCCTGGCCCCCAAAGTTCCTTTTTCACCTTTTATACCTGATTCACCCTACAACAAAACACAGCAACATCAATATATCATTTCAAAACATGAATATTAGGCTATCATTTATCAGTATCAGATCTTAACCGATCATTTGGTGAAGTGCATTCAGGCTATACTCACAGTGACACCTTTCGGTCCTGGCGTGCCAGGAATTCCTGCATCCCCTTGAATTCCCTATATGATATAAATTGAACAACATTATATAAGTGGACGTTATTGACTTGGGACTCTCCAAAAGTGTCACTGTTACTGACTCAGCAATATACTGCAGGCCAACTGGTGGGCTGCTGATTCAGAGCTGAATCAATGTAAGACATTCAACTGATCAACTAAGAAACCTGAAACCCCAAAAAAGAAACAGCAGTTGTCAGTGACAAGAACCCCCTCCCACGGGAGAACCTTTGACCTCTGACCACACTTTCATCTTTTCTCATGCAAAGAAAGAAAGGAATGTGTCTTCTGACATTCATTTGCAAGGTATCATTTTTTTTAATCCCTGCTCTTTTTTTATATAAGACATTCTTCTAGAAGAACACAGTGGAACCCATTTGAAGCTGTAAAGACAGTATTACTGAAAATGTCTGTTTCCTTTTTGCTCTTAATCAGGTTTATCACAATTAACATGCAGTATGTAGGTAAATGATGCTTTAATCAGTATTGTCAGCTGGATTTTGAAAGCTTAGTTTTATGACTTCAGGAAAAAAATGATGCTATTGCTGTGTAAATTGGCCTCTTTACAGTGCTCTAGAGTAAAATAGCACTTTGCTATATGTGCAACATCAACCACTGATCATTCACTAATGTATTGTAAAGAATAATTGAATAATAAGCACAATTGATGAATAGGCCTTTTTCAAGAAAAGACATTTTGACATGTCACAGAGTGTCACAGGTGTAAATCATAAAATTAATGATGGCTGTCTTCCATGTGGCTCACTGTCATCGTTAATGTTATTGATAGCACCTGTGCTTTTCCTGCTTTTGTTGCTGTGAAGGTTCAGGCTAACAGCCTGCTGGCAAAATGTTTAGTCATTACTGCTTAACTTAAATGCTTTATTAATATTATTATTATTATTATTATTATTAATATAAATATTTTAACTATTTTGGGGCAGAAACATTCTACAACAAACTGACAGCCTGGCATATTCTTGCCTTAAACAGTTGCAATGACTAACAAGGTAGCAAACAATTGCTTACTTACACATCCAGAATACCGGGAGCAACAATTAGCATGGATTTGGAGTCGTTTTTCTTGCCCCCTGATGAAGTCCAATATTCACTTGTTTTTTTTGCTCTGGTTTGTTCTCTACCAACTCCTGAGAAAAATATCTGTCTAGTTAGCTGCGAGCTAGATGTTTCACTATGTTAGCTAGCTAGCAATAGTCGCTAACTATGTCTGTCTACCTTTGGGCTAGGTTGTTAGTCAGAGATTTTAGCTTGAAACTGCTGCTTTTGTTGCTGGAAATGGAGCTAGTGAGAGCAAAAACATTGAACCATACAGTAAATGCGACACAAAAAAACTTAATGAGGTTAAGTTTGGTGATAATTCTCTGTGAGTTAATCTTTGTCAGTGACCCCTTTCACTGGTGGTCACTGTCATTTGTTTGTTGGTTGAAAATTATAAATAAATAAATAAATAAAATAAATAATATTGTTTTAATAAAACCACATTCCACAAAACATTTTGCCATATGTAGCTACTGCAGATTAGGTGCCATATTTGTAAAGCTAGCCAACAATGGTTAAGCAACTGTCAAAATGAGGTGATAGGCTCCTATTTGAGTGTTCATCTCCTTACACACAAATATTTCAGTTACTTTATTTATTTTCTGTTATTATGGCAATTTCACATACAACACATCACATCCTAATGGTAATACTATACACCAGATCAAAGCTGAAGTTAGGAGGTGAGCTCGTCTTTCACATGCATCTACAGTCTCTACCTTCTGTAAGGGGGAAAGTAGCATTTCACTGATATGGTATTCCCTGTGTTGTCTCAAAAGGGGGCGATCATTTCCTCCAATCCTGGGTCGAGCAGCCTGCCACAGTCCATTGGCCAAACCAGAACCCCTCCCTCATCCCCCTCCTAGCTTTCACCAGCTGCTGCTTCATCGAAGGGAAAGTCAACCAAACTTCCCCCCTTTTTCACAGGAAATCGATAGCAGGCTGAGAGGTAATTGTCCAGAAAAACGTATGTACGCCCACTTAACAGAACAAGTGCATCTCTGAAATCAGTGCCAAAACCAGAATGACTAAAGATATCCTTTTTTTTTCCTTTTTACCCTCATCAACATAAAAGCCTTCAACATTGAGCCAAATGCATGTGCACTGGCTAAAAATGGGAGGACCACATTCACACACCTTTTGACCAGCTGCACCTGGATCACCAGCCCGTCCTGCTTCACCCTATTTACAAAAAAAACATACAGATGAAAACATACACATTTGCACAATTGTTGCAAACTGACATAACAAAAAATGTATTTCTTACTTTGTCTCCTTTGTCTCCAGTTAAGCCATCAATACCTGGCACACCACCAAGTCCCTGTCAGATGATTGGAAACACATAATTAATACCAGTATGTGAACTTTTAAGATTCAACATATTAACGAAATCCTCCACATGTCCAGGTTCACCACACCTTCTCTCCTTTTTGTCCAGGAGCACCTGTCAACCCTATCCTGCCTGTATCACCCTGTAAACAGAAGGCAAGTATTTACTTTGACTGCGCAGTAATACATATGCATGCAGGATGGCCAGTAATACAGGCGACGATGGCGTGCCGTCAGAATATCAACCTGGTAGCATCTCAGTTCATGGTTTAGTACATGGTGGTTGGAAGATTAATGTAGAAGAAAGTACAACTGTTAGAGATGAATTGACTTGATTAATCAAACAGTTGAACATACAGTAACACAGGCATTTGGACAAAAGACAGAAGTGAACATTATACACAGAACACAAAGAGTTACACAAGTCAAGATACACAAAAACACATAAAAACTTTTGAGTAAATGTTTGGGAGCCAGAATATTCTAGCAGCTGTCAACAGCTTCACCGAGGCCCACTATGGTCTGGTCGCACATCCAACCAAAGACTCAAGGAACAATGGCTTTTCATTGTCCTCAAAGTGTTGCACTTTTGGTTTGTACACTGATGTCATATGCTATGCCAAGGAATCCCTCGGATTTCGAAAGCTGGACTGAGTGAAAAGTAATGGCTATTAAATTACACAGTACCACAGGGTCTTGCCCACCGCAAGACTTCCCTCTGCTTCATAAACCACTTTACAAGTCACAGAAGGTTGCCCTTTAATTATTTTAGGAGCTTATATCATTTTAATTCATCATTTCTTTCATCACAGAGATTAGGAGATAGGCCCCTGCTCTGCTGTGCCCTATAACAAAATATACATTATCTGTAACAACACTGCTACACGGGGAATTGCCTGTTCTTGCAATTAGAAGCAATCAAAACCGGATGAATTCACTTTCACCCTCGATGACCGACATAGCCATTTTTAACCACAGCTTGAAGTCGGCTTACGTCATGTTTGTGAATCAGCTTTAGGAAAGTTTACAACAACAAATTGCAGCCTTCTCTGAGAGAAAGTGAAGACAGATGCTCAAGCAGAAAGTAAGAAATAGAAAAGCAACAGGGATGCGCTGCATTAAAGTTTGATTTGATACAGTTTTATCAAACCAAAGAGGTTTCCAGCAGCAAAATGAAAATAAATTTATCATGAAATGAGTTCTGCTGTCTGTCTGATTGCATTACTGACGTTAAAATAAGAAGGCTCCCTACTGTTTTTTTAAACAGAGACAACAGAGTTGTATACTGTAGGTGCACCTGTATTGTCAAAAAGAATTTACAGATGCATTCTCAAAACTATCTAGTAGATACCACAAGTGAGAAGACCATGTCTCGTCTTGCAGACCTCTTGTGGCCATTTTAAGTGTCCCTCTCTGGACAGCTTGAATGATGCATGCCGACGATTTTGTCTCATGGAATAAATTATACTCTGCGACTCCCAGCTGGCACTGCCAAGCAGTACAGAGGCTGTGATTTGAACTGGGTGGGCGTCTGCGTAGGCCTGCCCTCTCTGCTACACATCCCCTGTGGTAACGTGTCCTGTAATTCTGATAGTAACAGCTATGAGCATTTTCCTAGCCACTCCTTGACAGAAAATAGGTCAAATGTATAATAACATATAAAAGAAAAAACATACAACAAAAGATAGGAAAAAAAGAAAGATATAAAATATAATAAGAAAGAAATTAGGAAATTGTGTCTAAGATTTACATGCATATCATATATGACAGACAAACATGTATTTGGGTTAACATGATTCTCATGCAGCATCAGGAAGAGCAGGTTTACTTACCTTCTCACCCCTGTCACCTTTGACAGAGATTACTTTGCCCTGCAAATAATTAATCGATAATAATAATATCAATTATTATCGAGGCAGGAAGAAAAGCAGATGAGATCATAGCTGGAAGGCATGCAATCTGAAATAAATGAAATGTGTATGATAGTATGTCTACTGTACAGAACCAACAAAGCTTTGAAAGTACAGCACTAAACAAGATGAGCTGAAACTCAATAAATTAGCTATTCTCTCTTCATTAAAAGGGAAACTACACTTGTAGATGTGCACACTTTAAGTTTTCATACAGTTTCTCCTTTTTCTCCTCTGATTCCTGGTGGTCCGAAGGCGCCCTTAGGGCCAAGGTCACCCTGAAAACGTAGGCATGTTCACACAATAAAAAAGTAGAGCAAACAACTCTGGAACAATATGAAACTGTTGTCTTTTGTTACACACAAATTTGTACTTAAAGGCAGTGGTAGACGACCTTTTCACCCTTAGGACCTGCAACACCAGGTTCACCGATTTCTCCCTGTGAGGAATGAAAATACAGTCGTCTTTCGAAAGCCATTAAAGAAAGGATTCCCACTCATCTGTGGAAATAATAGATAGGGATAAAGTCTGGTAAAATCAGGTGGCTTTACCTTCACTCCTGCAGGGCAGGAGCAGTTCACTTCAGGGCCTCTTTGTTGCTCCACAACAGAAGGTGTTGGAGTGGGGATCTCCACAGGGGGGGGCTCTGTCACAACTTTCTTAGGGCACTGAAACGACATGGTTTGATGAGCATTAAACCACTCTGGCTTGGCAATAAATGGCTTTCAGGTAATAGTGGCCATTTTGGAAGTCATCAGTCTTAACTAGCAGCTGATTAATGGCAGGTGGAAGCTAAAGATTACAGTATTGAGAAAACTGAAAACACAATTTGCAGCTTAAATCAATTCACTTTTAAATTCTTGGTTAATTGCAGGTTAATTCAGCAACTACGGTGCCATATTTTGTTCTCTATTGTAACCACGAAGCAGTTTTGAATTCACTACCGCTCTGATTCACGCCTCTGCCTGGCCTCTTCATGGGTCATGAGTACTGTAGTTTTTGGACCTGTCTGCAATGCCAAAATTACGGACAAAACATGATTTTGCAAATATAGTGAGAAAATCACTAAGTTGGCAACACTGCTGTGAGGTTGCTAGCCAACCAGCGGGGTCTCCAGACATATTTTTTAAAATCTCAAACTATGCCTTTAAATGACTGACTGGCTCAACCAAATATATAGTAAATGGTTGACTTACGTATGTGCTGTTGTGACTGGGAACTCATAATTTGGCCACTGATACAGCTGATTAGTTTTGTTTTTCAGCTTAGCTGCTTAGCTAGCAGCTAACTATCACGTGAGCACACCTGATTAGCTCTGTAGTAGAAGCCTATAATAGTATTCAGTTGCTTTACAAAATTAGCCTGGTGACATGTTAGCTACAGTAAAATGTAACAAAGCCAAAAACTGTATGTTCATGTTAAACTAGCTGTGTGTTTTCAAGCTAAAAATCAGTGTTTTAAGTTAGAAACTAGCTTGAGATAAAGACAAGACATCTTACTGTATATAAAAATAACCTGCAAATAGATTTATCTGACTTTAACTTTTAATTTAAAAAGATTTAGTCTTTTTTCGTGCATCTTTTGCAATCAACATAATTATTTTATATTAGTATATTTGTAGGCAGCCAAATCTTTATGAATCTCCATAGTGGAGCCAGATATGGTTGAAGATTTTTGACACTGCCCAATACTCACAGGTCCATTGGGTAGATCACAGCAGGTTTCCAGCTCTGCATGCTTGGAATCACAGTAAATCATCATCCTCTGGAGGTCGAACTACATGGACACAAACATACAATAAATGAACAGATCAGCCTTAAGAAAATAACCTTGGCTCACACACATTACAATATCTGCAAAGTGCGGGATGTTTGGAAATGTAAAATGTACCACTACCACACATGCAGGTGAAGACTCACATCGATTGGAACACTGTCATACAGCCTCTTCCCAATCACTGTCTTTCCCTGGATATCAATGTCCTCCCTGTCTCCAATGGGCAAAGTCTGAATGTGTTTGCAGTCCAGGTACAGAGACACAGACTTGGCTTCCACGCTGAGGGCAATCTTGTGCCAGTTGCGGTCAAACAGGTTGTCAACTTGAGAACTCTTGAACACAGCTCTCACAGCATCTTTTGTCAGGCCGACAGCATTGTACTCCACCGCCTTGTTCTCACCGTCCAAGCGGATGGACACCTGACAAGTCAAAGGCAGGATAATGTTAACAGTAGGAGCTGAAAAAAATGGTCACTCAAGTTCAAGCCAAGATGAAGAGAAAAAATGAGCATTTAAACCTTGTTTTCTGTCAAAGGAAATTATGAAAATAATAATCAAGGCAATTGATAGCACAAAGTTTAGAAATATTGTCTCTAATCTTTGCTTTTTAATATAAGATTTGGGGGACATACAACAGTTTTAGAAAAAAACCTAAACTTGCATAAACACAAAGAATTATAGTATTACAATTTGAGATTCCATTTGAAAATGATGATCAGGAGTCTGGATTTAATTTTATCTGGCTTAACAGAGGTAAATACACCATTTCCATGTTTTACACCCAATAATTTGAAAAGGATCTGAATAATCAGTGAGGTATTCTAAGTTGACCTTATAATTGGCCAAATCCAGACACATAATAGTCACATTTATTACTATTTACATTTGGCTGACCCACCTGTGGGATTCCATATTTGTCAAAAACCTGCCAGAGGTACCAATCTTCACGTCTTGAGGTTTTCCTGAATTTGAACGTCGTCACAAAGGCATATTCATCAGGCAGCCCTTGAGGAAACACATCTCTGCAGAAGAACAGCACATTGTTATTGCTATTCCTCAGCTGTGCTTTATTTTACTCAATGTATGTGATAAACAAACAGTGGCAGTGACCCCATTGCAGTTTAGACATTAAAATTCAAACCCAAAATCGAACACAGTGTCTGTGTTTCACCTAGTAACAGATTTGTCTATATATACTATTCCTGCTTTCCTAAGAAGTGTGTAACATTATTTTTCTTAAGAACAAAATATTTGCATACAGTATTATATATTAACATCCACCATAAGAAGTGCTGATAAATCTGATACATTTTCTCATCTAACTCTTGGCAAGAAAGCAAATAAGCATGTTTCCCAAACTGCTGAACTATTCCTTCAAACAAGGCTAAATTATACAACCTGGCAAAGCTGGCAAGTGCCCTGGGCCCCCTGAAGCCCAAAACCCAAAGTTCACTGCATGTCAGTAGATTTTTAGTAATTTGGTGATTGCAGGTTTGTTAGGGAATGTGCACTACTGAAGTACAATGTCAACTAAGGTGGCCCCTGTAATTCTTGTCTTTTAGAGGAGCCCTGTGTCAAAATCTAGTTTTATCTTCATTATAATTGTAGGCAATATTGTGCTTCTTTGGTTTATATTGCTAAATAAATTAAACATAAAATAATATTATAATAATAAGTTGTTTTGTGTCAAAGTTCAGCAAACTAATTAACACACAGAAAATATTGGGCCAGTTAACATCATTAATCTGTATGTGACAGGGTACATACACAATCCATGGACGGGTGGGGGGGTCAGTAGCGGCCCAACAGCATATTTTTGCTCTGGGGTTCCTCAACAGGTTACTCAGGCTCTGACTTTAAGTCACATTTTTACAAATATCCAGAAGAAAATGTGCACTGTATTGTTTGCAGTATTACAGGGTGGTCACTTACTCTGTTTGCTGTACAATGGGCATGGTGCCAAGGCGAACATAAGAACTTTGGCCTTCATCGTCTCTGGTTCCCAGTATATCTCTCACATTGAAGTACTCCATCAGGTCGAACCCTGCAGCAACATAGTAAAATAGCCTAGTTGGACTCGGGACACTCTCTCACACACACATAAATAAGCACACAGGGCTCTTGAGTCATAAGGATGACTTATGGTTTTGTCAGATTTCTCGGGGTATACTGAGGTTTATTTGGGTCAGTCCCACCACACCCTGCAGTCGCTGTGTTTGTGGCTTTTTGGAGAAAGATTAAAATCGCAGTATTACTGAATAACTGGAAAATAGAGCCATTTGTTGGCCATTCAACATTTGTTTGATTTGCTGCCAGAGGAAAAAGAATAACCATTGCTGGTAAGGTCCTTGTGTGAGTCTGAGAGTGTGTGCACATGCGTGTGCATTGCCCTGCAGCGTGTGATTTGAAGTGGTGTAGCCACAGATCATATTTAGGTGGTTTAGAAAGGACACTCCCTTGTACAACAAACAAGTGCTGTAGCTATGGTAATGCCAGCAGGATGGGAGCTAGAACAGCACTAATGCTGCCAGTTTGTCCAGCAGATCTCACTGAAGGCTGGTGGTTATGTTGTGTGGATTGAGCTCTTCTGTGCTACTAGCGAGCCAACAGGATGAGGACAGCCTCAACATATTCCTGCATGGCTTTAGTAATGCAGCAGAATCTATGAGATGTAAGGTTTCCGGTGGGAATATTACCACCAGTGCACTAATCTTCCAAAGAGGAAACCGGAACATTAAGGTGGTAATGTGAGAGTCTGGAAAAAGCTTAGTGGATGTCATTAGAAATAGACTGGAAACAGGTGGTTAAGACACACTGGCTGCCCCGGTGCCATTAGCAACAGAGTAAAAAATAACATTAAAAACACGTCATAACAGACTGAATAACTGATGGCATCAGCCATGTGCCACAGCTTCTCTGTCTGTCAGTGAAGGCCACATGGTGTCTCAGATGCACTGTTAGGGATAACAGATTACTTCCTACACGCACCACAGGTTGGAGAGTTTCTCTCTGCTGGTTTGTTCATGAATAAGACCTTTTTCCACAACATTTCTCATAAACTTCCATTCATTTTGGATGCCATTTGTTCACTTGCATCTTTAAGAGTTACCGCTGCTGTTCAGTAGATGGTGCTGTCTCCGCTTTGTCAGCCATTTTGCCTTGGGTTTCTCATGTTTTGTAGTTTGTGTCATCAATAGTGTCAATGTAGGGAAATACGTTTAGTTTTATAACACAGCCTATATGCTTGATCTTTATACTTTAAGCTGTAGTCAGCTTCACACACAAGATCTGTCAAGCCTAAATGACTCGTTTGGTTTGTCCAGCCAGGATAAAGGTGAAAGATTATTGCTGAACTTTATCTTTCAATTGTTCTTATTGTATCTTACCACTTTTTTAAAATAAAAGTACAGTTCCTATTTTTATTTCATGTTCTTTTATATGTTATCAGCAGCATAGCTTTTATAGAAACCATAGAAACTATAGTCTTAATCAGGATAACTATCTGTTGGAGCAGACAGACCCATTATTGTAGCTGTAGCCTCTACCTGTGTAGTCTTGAAGTTTCAAGTTCTCCTATGTTTAAACCAAAGGACACACTCATACTTGCAAAAACACAACATCTCAAGCAGAATGCATGCGACTAATTGAAAAAAGGCAATTGAAATCTGCTGATGTAAAAGTGCTCAGCTTACTTTTGAATCACAGCAGAAGTCTAGCATTAATATAAGGTCAAGCGACTAATGTTTTCTAATGCTCAGCTCTATCTTTTGAGCATTGGTGGTGCTGTACAAAAGTGATGTTTTACTGCTCATCAGTCTCGCCGAAGGGTTGCTCGAGGAAGCCATGCAGCTGTGAGTTTTGCTGGCCTTGATTCTCTCTGTCACCATGCTTGCATCGTGCACAGTCGCTCACCGTGCCGTTTCTGTGGCTGTTTGCGGGCCATCTCAGCACACAGCTGTAATTTGGACTGGCAGTGGATAGCGTATAATCACCCCAAAAAGTTATTTTGGACAGCCAAAAACGACCAATGGAGTGATCTGCGGGAAAAGCCAGATGAGTTCACTGACTGGGAAAGGCAAACGCATACACACATGCATTCTTTTGATCGGAGCAGATGGCAACGTTTGTGCAGTAGATAGTGAGTGCAGAGCCGCAAAGACGCTCTGCAGCCTCTTGTGTGCTCAATACCCCGAGGGGTCGGACTAGACAGCCCGTGATAAATACAAGTCTGACTCAAACCTCAGGTCTCTTGGCTGTCAAATCATAATCAGTGGCAAATAGTCTTGACATTTCTCACGGTGAATTACGCTCCCTCTGCACTCGCGTAGAGAGAATTTGTTGTGTAATTATAAGTGGGAGCCTACAGGTTTGCTGGTGTAGTGACGATAAATACTGTTTGTCTACTACTTCTCTGTATGTAGAGAAAAGCTCCATGTGCTTAGCCACAATCTGAAAAAAAATACTAAAGTAAGTTTGACAATGCATGTCTTAAAGATAGGCCACAGTTGCAGACTTACACTGCATTTTGGAAAACCCCGGATATCTTTGTCATGTCAGAGAGCTTCAGACCTCAGACCGCTGTTTGATAAAGTGGAACCCAATGCAGGTTTGGGCTCTTAGATCTGATTATGACACAACTATCTGTGCTATACTGTAGGAAGAGAAAAGCAATTATCGTCCTTAGACTTTCTCTCACTGTGCCAACATCTGAAGTAAAATGAAAACGAAAATTTTTTCTGGGGACCTGCTGTGGCCTAGACATGTACTCCTGGTGGTCCTTGGACCATACTGTTGGAACCGTTACGATATGGAAATCCATTTCTAAATTAGTAATCTTACACCATCAGAGTAACTAAGGATTTAAAATGATTATAGTGACTAGTAGCTCTTAGGGAGCACCATTTAATTTGTGGCGCTGGTAGCTAAATGTAAACGAAATATAAATCAGTGTAGTGTACAAGTATATTTATGGTGTATTCCACAATAACCTAGCTTTTGGTTACAAGAAAGGCTTTTCTCATATAATTTTCCAATGGAACAAGACTTAGATTTGGATCTGACTTAGAAAGACAAACAAAACACAGCCCAAAAAATTTTAGTGCTTACAGTACATCTGACAACAACGTGGTTTGTCTGTTTAAGAAAACATCACTGGGTTTCAGTGATTTATCTAAAGTTTGTTCTAATTCCTTTGCGGTTTAGAGGAAAAAGATAACCACATAATTAGCACTTGCCCAGTGGCGAGGATCTGATAATATGTCTTGACAGTGGGAAGTGATGCTGTCAGCTATGATAAGGAGCACGCACTTCTCTATTCCATACCCTTGATTGGCTGGTCTTTAACTCTGACAAAAAGTCACTTTAACTTGTAGAAACAACTTTTGAAATTGTGAGTGTTTCAGTTTGTGATATCAAACTCTAAGCTTTTCTCTACCTAACAGCAGGGGGCAACACTAACTTGGCTTCAGTGGTGAAAAGTAATTACTCAAGATCTGTACTTCAGTTTAATTTTGATGTACTTTGAGTATTTCCATTATATGCTCCTTAATTCTTAATACCACTCTTCTACATTTCAGAGGGTAATATTGTACTTTTTACTCACAACTGTGTCTGTTCTAAACATCCAATAATACCGTATAATGGATGTATAACAATAGAAAACTTTGAAAGGACTATCCTGAATAATGAGTACTTTCATTTTTTGCTGTAGGTACTTCTGTACTCCTACTTGTAATTGAGAATTTTTACAGTGGTAGTTCTACTTAAAATAAAATATCTAATAAAATATCGAAATACTTCTTCCACCACTGCTTGGCTTAAAGCAAAAGTCTGAATACAGCAGTTAATAGCTGTGTAACTCATAGGGAATCCCTGGAATAAAGCATCATTACTGGATCTGAAACAATGATCAAGAACATATTTGATATGAAATATCAGCCTGTCATCGTCATCCATCTCTGATGGTTTGAAACATTTCATTCTCTTGCCAAGTTTTTTTTTAAATTCTTTTTATTCTGGTTAGCACAGCAGCCTTATATAGCAAAAAGTACTTCACAGACAGACTGCAGAATCTGCAGGGGTTTTCTGTGTGGAGTTAGCTGTGGAGTTAGCATGTTACGTCTGCATGGATTTCCTCAAGGTGCTCTGGTTTCCTCACTTAGTCCCAAAACATGCAGGTCAAATGAATTGGAAACACAAAATTTGTCATAGGAGTGAATGTGCTTGTTTTAGTTTTCAGGCCTGTGATAGGCTGCCAGCCTGTCCAGGGTGTATCCTGCCACCCATCCAGTGCATGCTGGGATAGGATACAGCTCCCCACAACTGTGAAAATGATTAGTGGGTAAACAAAATTGATGGCTCATTTGATTTATGGATGAATGTTAATTATTCCTTATTATATTTTAAATCAATTCCTCATTGGAATGCCTACTTCCATCGTGAAATAATGATGCTATTTCATTGGTTTGGGTTTCAGTGAGATTTAGTGACCCATGAAAGTTGAAATGTTGTTCTCTAGAGACCTTTATAACCTGACAAGAAAACTTCTAGAAAAAATAACTGGTCACTGGTGCTCCATCCACAAAATGTCAGTTATTTGCTATCAAAAACCCATATCAGTTGTTCTGACACAGATTATAAGGTGTCACTGTACCAGCAAAATGTGTCAAAGAGTCTAAACTTTCTAAAACACAGCGTTCACCACTCTGACATCTCTCTTTCCATGAAGTTCAACATAGCAGAAGTCAAGGTTGTCTTGCCTGGGCATCTGTTTTTTCTCTTATTGTGATGGATGTGGGTGGGAGACATAGACAGGAACTCAGATCCCCCAAAAGACACTCTTATAACAACATCCGACCTTTCTGGATAAATGCTGTTCAAGAGTTCTGAGAAAACCTTTAACACAGAAGCTTGGAACATATGAAATAAGAACATCAAATTATGGAGGACAAGTAATACGCTTCACTTGGTAGACTACTAATTCAAGCACTGATCTTGAGAGTCACAGCTGCATTTAAAGGAACTTATCAGTGTGTTCACAAGTTTTCCCTCGCAAGCATTCCTTAAAGAAATAGTGTGATATTTTAGGAATTACGCTTACTCGCTTTCTTGCTGAGAGTTAGAGGACAAGATCGGGTCTGTATAGCGAATATGAGCTTAGCTTAGCTTAGCATAAAGGCTGGAAGCAGGGGGGAACAGCTAGCTTGGCTGTGTCCATAGGTTTAAACAAAAAGACAAGTAAAATCACAACTTCTTGTTTTTACATTTCAATTTTTGTTCAGATCAAACAAACAAGATATTTGCATGTTAATTAGTGAGCTTTTCTCAGCAAGAAAGCAAAAATTCCTATTTCCCAAGATGTCTTTAACTAACTATAAATCATGTATAGTTTACATTTTGCTAACTATCTTTGAATGTATGATGCTACAACACTGACAAAAATGAATGTAACTTGATATTCAGTGTGATTGATTACACAAGTTTGAATGGTCTACTAATTGAATTAAATCATATGAAAATGGATGGAAGCCAATGGCTGCCTGCAGACGAAGACAAAATACATCTACATTTCTAAAACATCAGCAACTTGGTTTCCAAAATGGTTATCTATGATGTAAAGTAGGAACTGCAGGTAAATTCAAGTCTGACAGCATTTTGTTTTTGCAAGTATATTGAGTTTTTATAAGACAGAAAAATGAATGTGCCAGAAAAGTAGCACTTTCCAAGTCATGAATAAAACTAATTCACTTTCCAGTCACATAGAAATAGAGGAAATTGTGAGTGAAAACTGTCTAAATCTTTGCATATAGAAAAGTATCTCTTTGTTTGTCTTTATGTAAAAAAAGCTAAATGTGGGAGTGTAGGAAATGCTTTGAAAAATAAAGAGCTGACTTTGTGGTTGACGAGTATTGCCAGTGCTGCGTGTTGCCGTTAGAAAAGCAGCAGTTTGCACATACCTGGAACCTTTTCAAGACCATAACTGGTGCTGTTAGGCTTAAACCGATCAGGTTGAACCTTCATGTTTGGACACAGGACATCTGAGGAGAAAGGACAATAACTCAGTTAGACACTGTGAATCAGGATATGATGATTTTTTGGGAACAAAGATGACTGTTCAAACACTTTTATCTGTAACTATGTATCTTCCTGTTGGAAATCATGTGTTATTGTTTGTAGTGTGTAGTGTAGTGTTTTTGTATTACAATTCCTTCTGGACTTTATGAGGCATCAGACAAAAAAGGTGTGAAGTGTTGGATTGTTTTAGGAAATGGTGATCTCATTGAAAATGCAGCCTTTGGACTGATATGTGATCTGAAGAGCACCGGCCCAGACAGACTGCCCTCCATCATCTCATGTGTGATGTCTGGGGAGTGGAGTGTGTGGGTGGGGGGTGGCTCTACAAGAGCAGGAGGCACATCCACAGGTCCAAGAAGCAGTAACAGTTTTATATTTCAACACACACACATTTCAGTGATGGTGATGACAGTGAGAAAGTCAACACCGTCAGGTTAAGTTTTTATTGGCAGGAGGGGTATTTTCTATTTGTGATGATGCCAGTTTCACCGCTTAAGAGCGCAGATATGGATCCTGTTTAGTTTATTAGGTGTAAACATTGGCTTAGAGATGAGATTGACGTTTTTAAAGGGTCAGTTCACCTATATTACCAAAAACAACAAGCATATTTTGTTACTTGGAGGTGGTGAGTTTTGTTTATGGTTCTCACAGTATTAAAAATGTAGGATTTAAAAAATTTAATGTCTTCTTGTCTTTCCAGAAACATCATTCCGCAGACCTTGCTATCAACAATTTTTATTGGAACTGCTTTCTAGCAAAGAAATACCTCCGATGGAAATGGTCCGTAGTGAGGTCTGTGGATTTTCTGGAGTAACTGGGACGCCGTTTCTGGAAAGACACATTGCCAATTGGTGGGTTCACCACTTTGGTCCAGACTGAAATACTATAATATAAAAAACTACTGGATGGATTGCCATGAAATTTAGTACAGACATCTATGTCCCCCTTAGGATGGTTTTTAATCACTCTTATACTTTTCATGTAGCACCGTACAATTTTTTTCACTGTCCAATACTTTGGTTTATGATCAGCCTCAGCTGTACTTTGTGTTTAGTGCTACTTACCAACTGCTAGCATGCTAACACGCTAAAGTAAGATGGCAAACATGGTAAACATTATACCTGCCACATCAGCATGTTGGCATTGACATCATGAGCAGGTTAGCATGCTGATGTTAGCATTCGGCTCAATGCATTGCTGTGTCTTACAAAGCTGGTGGCATGGCTATAGACTCTTAGAAATCTCAGAGGCAAGGATTTTATGTAAGGATACACTCAACTTATCAATCTAAATTAAATAGCACATCCCCACTAACTTTGCAGATTGGTGTATTTGCACAAATGAACTCAGTTCCACCAAGACTAATCTGGACTCATCAATGTTCGAAAATCACAATGATCTGTTCCCCTGCATTCATTTTACAATTGACCAAGTGAATATGAATAAAACCTTCTCACCCATCCCACATGGCAAGATACATTTTCACGTTGATGATTAGGTATGACAGCAAAAGCCAAAGCAAAGCAAAATTTGCCTTTGTCTGTGTCCTGACTGTCAGTCCTAAATATTATCTGTGGATAAAAATATCACAGTGAGGCACTCCAACTTCCTAATAGATCAAGTATCTGCCAAACATCTACTATCAAACCCTACAATTTTCTTAAATCACAGCTATAAAAATCATCACATCAGAGTGGCTTTTAACCTTTGCAGCGTTCATCATGAGGGCGACTCTGTTGACATGGCTTGTTTTTCAGTTCCATGCAAAGCCCAGAGCATGCCTAATAGGAAAATCCAAGCAGCTAATTTAACTGTCAGCATTTGCGTACTTTTTAGTATTTCTACAACAGGTGTTATCTCAATGTCACATGGTTTATTTCTAATTTCAGCTGTACAGTTTGTCCTTGTCATCAGTTTGTCTAGCAGTTAAATAAAAGGATTCTTTTTAAAGTGATAATTGAAGATCTCAGAAACGATACTTGGTTTATATTGTTCATAAAGCCAGCAAGTCTACCAAAAATTACCATTCTGTAAATGAATGGAAGTGCGTCACTCTTTTTTTAAAGACAGAGTTGTTGCACAGCCCTGAGACTTAGCCTGCTAGATAGCTGAGTTACTCCCTGCACTTGTGGCCCTAAAGCTATAATTTAGGGATCCGGCTGTGAGTTAAAATGGAAGCAATGTAAAACCTGCCTTTGGAAATGAATGTTTCAGACAGGTTCATAGTATCAGCAGAAGCTTCAGTATTAAACACCTAACAACCACCATTTCTTTTGCAGCCAGATACTGATACATTTTTTATTCTTACTATTACCCATGTTACCCGTTCATTATTAAGGCTGCTGAATTTTTTAAACACACTGCAGGTGTTAGACGAGGGCTTTTAAATTAGAGTTTTCTGTCACTGGGGTCAGGTAAGGTCAAGTGTGTGACCATATGCGTTGGTATTCTTAAGTGAGGCCACACATGCTCTAATGCAGCATATAATAAGTGGTGTCCATTTTTAAACATATAGATTAAAAGGTGAAAACATTTAACATGGACACTGGAGCGGCTGCACTGGACCCACTTGAAACATTAGAGCTATAATCTTCTGGGTGAAAATAACTTGCATTGCTCAGTGAGCCAGTTGTGCTGACCACTGATATACTTGGAGACTCACTCGTGGTGATTTTAGAGATTACAGAAAGAAAACACTGGAACTTTTTTTGGTTAGTTCTACAGAGCATTATGCTCTAAACTTGCATTTACAGCACATTTTATAATATATAACCAACCAACATTATTAGTTGACAGATTGAAAGTCTATGGAGTCAAGGAGCAAGGTCAGAGGTCAGTGGCTTTAAAATGAATCTCCATGCTGCCCTTGCACCAGTATCACTCTGTAAGATGATATGCCCTTAAAAAAGAACAAAGACGTTTTAGAGTCTGAATCAACACTTCCTTCAGTGGAGTCTCTACTTTTGCCTTGTCATTCTTGACAATTTAGAGCCAAATTCAAGTGAGAGTTGAGAGTTTGTCATTGCTCATCTGAGTGCTAAACCATGTAATCATGTGATTTCTGTTTTTGTATTTACTGTTTGCGGCTAAGACTTATGGCATCCTTTTCTTTCCTGTCTGGCTAATTTTAGGCAGGAATTCGTGTTGGAGTGCAAAGCATCCATCTTCTCCATGAAAACACTCACACGCAGATACTTCACCACTTCTCCGCACAGCTACCGGACAACATAAAGCTGTAACTTTATTTCCAAGCCTATTTTACCTAATTCATTTGGCTGTGTAAGCTACTTTCTAAGCCTGTGTGCCTGTGTTGAAAGATTTTCTCAGCACACTAGTGGAAAAACCATTGAGGTTAGCTTAAGACAGGCTTTCCAGTGCTAAACACCTCTGCACCAAAGCAGCAGTGAAAAAGGCAGCTACGCCACAGAAATGTCTTGGTTAGAAAACTGTCATTTACAAGACAATTGTTGCAACAGCCCCCTCACACGCTTCATATTCAGTCAAGAAGAAGCCACAATAGCACTGTATGCATGTGCAGCTTTGTGGTTGGGGTGGGGTTTTGTGGCTAGGGTCTTTCTTCCATATAGTGCTTAAAGGTTAAAATAAGAGTCTAATTTGATTAAGTGCACGTTCAGGGTGAGGAAACTCTTCAAAGTGTGGCTTCAAACTGAAGCCATGTGGCATGCAGTGTGAGTGTTGGCACTGAGCCTGATGGCTGACTTACTCTCGCACAGCCTCCTCCTCAGCCTGCCCCTTATCTTGTCGATGGCATTAAAGTCCGCCACATGGAAGACGTGGGCATTCTTTGGCTCGGCTGCGATCTCCTCCAGCTCCACCTTCAGCGCCTCCCCAATGCCCACAGCAAACATCCTGATGCCGGCTTTGGCAGCTGCCTTCGAGGGCTCCAGAACATAATCCTGGCTTCGGCCATCTGTGAGAAGGATTGCGACCCTCTGAATGCCTCTGGCTGTGGGCCTCGCTCCATTCTTCTCCGTGAAGATGTTGTCGGTGGTGTAGCTGATAGCATCCCCAGTCATTGTATTCCCCCCCAGGTAGCGTATGTTACGAGAAGCTCGCTTCACATCTTCCAGGGTCCTGTGTCTATCCAGGTTGAACTCAGTGGTGGGTCTGTCACTGTAGCGAACTACGGCAACTCTTGTCTTGTCAGGTGCCACATCGAAAGACTCTACAATGTTGGCCACCCATTGCCTGATCTTCTCAAAATTCTCTTTTCCAACACTGGAGGAGGTATCCAGGATAAACGCCAAGTCATAGTGGACATTTTTACATCCTGTCATAAGTAAATACAGGGGGATTTAGTCACATACAGTGAATATAAGCTCTACCACTGGTGTTATATCAGAATATTCAATCTTAATGGTCTTACCTGCCCTTTGTGCTTCCACTATCTCGCCGGAAAGAGTCAAGGCCAGGATGACCAAGACCAGGGTGATCCTAAATCCCAGTCGTAATTCCATCTCAGCCTTGGTTTGGGTCTGTTTTGTTTAGCTTATTACCACCATCAAGCTGTCCAGTCTGTGGAAAGGTCAGTGGAAACATCAACAAGTCACTATTACATGTACTCTAACAGACACTACAGTCAGTTAGCCTACTTTGTAAATGTACAACTGAACTATAAGACATTTTAACTGTCCCTTGGCGAACAGGATTTGCGATCATTTCTCTCCAACAGTGAAACCAAAGTGGATGAAGCACTTCCTGCAGCGCAAGGAGATTGCTGTAAAAAAAAAGCAGGCCTCCTACCATGGCTGCTGCCACATCTCTATATTCACATGGGACTGGTGGAGAGCTGATTTTAAAATTGCATTAGGCAGTTTATATGTATAAAGGAACTTGCGCTCAACAAGAAATAAATTTTCTATCCCATCCCCCCTATTGTTCAGTATTTCTATTGTCCCCTCTTTGGATTTCTTTCTGGTATGGAAGCTGGCAGGCAATGTTCTCCATTCTCAGGATGTGATAATTGAAACCTAAGACTGAAATACACATCTCTCTACAACAGTAAGGGAATACTCCATCAAGACAAAACTGGACTCACCAAAGATTGTTGGTCAAACTATTTCCACCCACAAGACAGTAAAAGAATAACTTTATGAGTGTGGAGTTTGCTGATGTTGCACTGCATGATGTCTCTATAGAGATGTTTTAAGGTTTGATATTCACAAATGTATCTCTAGTTGTCATTTGGAGCTGCTAGAGTGAAATTTGTTTAGATCCATGTTGCATGTTGCAAAGGGCTGATAAGTTGGATTAATTTATGAGGCTGTTGTGCCTGGGTGGCACTGACAGAAACCTGTCATGTAAACACGAAACTATTTTTGTTCTTATTGTACACCAGTGGTTGTGATGCCTACCACCAGGGCTGATGTGTGACTGACCGTAGCCATAACATGGACTGGGAGAGTGTCTCATTGCGGGGGGGACACTGGGGGAGGTTGAGGAAAGTCTGAGTTATGCACAACTTGGAAAGCAATGATACGAGTCCCTGGTGTTCTGAAAAGTTCTTTACCATCCTTCACCACCTTTCTGTGCTCTCTGGTATTTCCATTAGTCTGTAAATGTAATTGTTTTCTAGAGGTGAATGGCATCCAAACCCACAGGCTGTTGTCAAGAATGTGGTTAATGGAGTATTTTTAAGGAATACTTTGACATTTGGGGAAATACGTTCATTTGCTTTCTTTTTGAGAGTTAGGTGAGAAGATTGATACTACTCTCATATCTGTTCATTAAAAATTAATCTGGACCCAGGCGACAGTTAGCATAGATTAGCGTAAAGACTGGATACAGGGGCAAACAGCTAGCCTGCCTCTGACCAAAGGTAAAAAGATATCTTAATTAAGACATTTTATCTATTTTGTTTTATACGTACAAAAACTGAAGTGTAGAAACAACAAACTGAGGTTTTACTGGGCGTTACTTGCCGGAATATTTCTTGTGAAGCGATTTTGGCGTAATTGCTGCAGCGGCGGTATTGCAACCTCTGTCACATGACGCACACTGTCCCAAAAAGCATTTTTGCATACACAATCAATGGAAAATGAGCAGCTGTATAACGGTGAATAAATTCACAAATTCACAAACCCCCCAAAATGATTCTTTTTATTATCAGAATTCATCCATTTGTGATTTCCTCAACATGTGGAAATTGGAAAGAAGAGCCATATGATTAGATTATTTTATCCAATTCATGTGTGCGGGGAGCCAACAGGAAGTCTCGGACACGCATGCTCTCAATCTGCTTGACTAGAGAGGGAAGTGTGCACGCTCTGTGGCCCAAAAATGCGGAAGTGTGAGGAAGCCACACGCATAGGCTTTTACAGCATATGCACACAGTGAGAAACTTTCATGAGAATGAATGGGGGGCCATCTTTGAATGTGGTATCCAGTTTTCCTTAATACATCCATGAGTGTGCTTCAGTAAATAAGTGCTGGTAATCATATTTTGTTACATTTGGACAGAGCCAGGCTAGCTGTTTCCCCTTGCTTCCAGTCTTTACGCTAAGCTAAGATAACCGTCTCCTAGCTGAAACTTCATATTTAGAGTGGTGTCGATCTTCTCATCTAACTCTCGGCAAGAAAGCTAATAAGTTTATTTCCCAAAAACTCAAACTAATCCTTTAATGGAGGGCATATTATATAATATGAAGTGATGTGGTCTGATTGTACTGTGCTGTATTGTTATTAACTGATGATTTATGTTCCCTTGACACATGCAGTATTTCTCCTGTGTCAAGATGTTCATATTAAGCATATTTTAGACTTTTTATGACTTCAAAAGTCAGTGGAATTTTCGGGCCTGAAATGAAGTAGATGCATGAAAGAGTAAAAAATGTAATTATAGTGAGTATATGCTTGAATGATATATGAAATAGAAAGTGATCTGAGTAGAAAATGGTTCCAGGAAATGTTGTGGACTCACATTTAAAAACAGCAACCTGTTAACTGTGGCCTGGCCTATATAGCCTGTGAAATAGAGAGTGCATTATTTACTGTGGGTAAAGTAAATTGCTTTGGCCTCCAGATACAAGTTTCCTTATCTGATTCTCCATTATGCTATTTCTGCTACTTGGTTTCACTGGTGCTATTAATGAGCAGAATAGGCACGCTAGCTGAATCACTCTACTGTAATTGCCCCAATTAGTGTGCATTTAAAATTTGAGAAATTCAGCAGAGCAAGACTTCAATGGAAAAAAAAAATCAAAGCAGCTGAACAAGATTTGAATTGATGCTCCTAATCCTCCTTACCCAACTTTGCACAACTCTAATTTGTCTCTCTTTCATCTGTGATTACATTTAAATACACTGTATGGGTCTCCCAGTGCAGGGTGGAATTAATATGCAGTTGTACAAGCAAATACAGTATCCTAAGTAAAGCTAAAAAACAAGCTGGTTTGCCTCTGTCAATATCTGAACCTGAGTCCAGATTCCTTACAAACTGTATCTGTATCATCAGGCCTGTTTCCACTTCCTCTCTAAATGGTAGACCTGGGACTGCAACCTAGATGTCTATAACAGAAGCACCGCGTTTATCATTCCCAAAATGTAAAAAACAGAACCAGATCTGTTCCATGTCCAACCCAAGAAGAGAGAAGAAGAGGAAAAAAGAGGAAGTCTGTTCTCTGATAGAGCATCTGAACAGCATGTGGATACAAAAAAAGCACCTCTTACCAACCATTCAAAACTGCTAACAAATAAATAAGTATTTTAGAGTCAGTTTTTAGAGGAAGATAGCAGGGACAGATGGGCGATTTTATGATGCTAATTTTCTTCTTACCTGGCCTGTCACTCAGTCAGCGTTACTGAGGTGTCTGTCTCTCTCTGCCTCCAGCACTCACACCCTGAATCAGCACTGGGGCAGCATCATTATCAGGTGATAATAATCCAAAATATCTCCCCTGCAGGCACCAGAAATCAAGATGAGATTATTACAGTATATAATCCAGGGTGACAATCCAGTGTACAGTGTTGTTAAAAAGTGAGGTGAGGTGAGCTTCAGAAACCTTGTGGATGGGTGGACAGAGTGGGAGGAAACTGCGAGGAGGGAAAGTGTAGGGTTTCACTGGGGGGTGAAGTTGCTTCTACTGCTCTTGACTGGGCTGTGCTCACACATAAAAAAAGGCTGAGAGGCGCAGCCAATTATAGACCCAACTTTCTGGATATTTTTGTCCTTTATTTTCTCTCCTTTATGGCTGCACCCATCTGAAGTGTTGCCCTCAAAGAAAAGGCACGGCTTCTTGGCAACCGCCTCAACTGTCCGGCCTTTGCCACTGCGATAGCCACAGCGGAGCCGCCCTGGGTCTGGTGGTGGGCCGGGCTGCGTTGGCTTCACACAGCCACACACTTATGGAGAAGGGCTGTATTTAAGTTGGGGAAATGATTACAGAACACTCATGCTTGCAGCTTTGTGTTAAATGTCTGTCCTTGCACTCACTTACAGTGAAACTCTGTGATCTATATTACTCATGTCGCGCTGCTTTGACAAGTTTACAATCATGTCAGACCGCACATCTTTCATTTTTTTCATACATTTTCAAATATAACATGTGAAATATATATATTTCAATGTATTTATTTTCTTGCCTCAATAGTTTCTGTTGCTCTTTGACACACTTAGTCTTTTTTTGTTTGACTTTCCCTCTGTTTTTCTATTTTTTCTTTTTGGTTTCTTTCACTGTTTCTTTGTTGCAATATCCCAATTTCCTCAGAGATGATGAAAGTTTTATTTTATGACATCCACTTTGTAGATGTGATTATTTATTTACAACAAGAAAACACACACAAAATACAACTCATGGATGAATAGTCACATTTTCCATATTTCACCCAGCAATTTCTCAACATCTAACCTATCCTCCTTGATAGAAAAGTCAGTACTGTAAATGTGAATTACAGTCATCCTCTAAACGTTTATACCGAATCAAAACACCTGTAAATCTACATGTGTTTTGATTCAGTATAAACATTTAGAGGATGACTGTAATTCACATTTCAGTGTACACTGATGTCCTTATCATGTGCGGTCATGCTCCCTGGCAGGAGAATCAGCTGCAGTGAAACACACCAGCTCTCTGTCTCTGTCTGTGTCAGACATCCTGCCTGGCAGACATTCTGTGTTTCTCCTCTAAAGTCCTCTGCATCACAAGCCTCATGTTGGCAGCTCTTGGTTGAGCTTTCCTCTTTAAAGTGCCCCTGCAGTTGTCACCACATGCTTCTGCTGCATTAGGAAATACATCAAAACCTGCTGTGGAGTTGTTGAGGCACCAAAATTCTCTAAAACACAGTGTCAATATTTGAATGTCATGGACAACAAACAAGTTAGCCATTACATCCAGGCCTATTCACAGTGCCTTTGTAGCCAAGGAAAGTGAGCGCAGGCCAGGCTATGTATAGGCTCAGTGTGAAAGGGATGGGAAGTGGGCTGATGATTTGGGGCAGATGCACGTTATGAGTGATGGTGTCAGTCTGAGGAACCGTCTGTCGCCTTATGTGAGAGAGCTAAAGAGGTGACCAGCTTGTAGTTTGAGTGAGAGGCTGCAAGCACCATGTAGTGTTGGAGAAAGCCATCTGTCATCTGACTGACAGCCAGCTTTCAACCTCCCACATCAGAAAGAGGCTCTGCTTCCAAAATATGTTCAAAATATTAATGTGTGAATTATGGTTGAAGCAGAACAGACTATGCATTTCTTAAAGGTGGAACTTAGGTAGCATTTTCACCAAGACTGTCCTCCCCAAAAATACATCCGTATAGGTCGTCTGTGCTGCAGACCCTAATGACCCATATTTACGTTTGTATGTATGGTGACCTCTAGTGGCTGTATTAATTATGATGTGAGAAGGTCCAGTGAGATAGTATAAAGAGCGACAAAGTCCACGGAGGGAGCAGATTAGGGTGGATGGATGGGTCAAACAACACAGGAATTTCACCCAGGAGACTGTTGTTTGTGTCCCATGTGAAGCCAAAAGTCACGTCACATAACTTAACTTACTAAACCTAACCAAGTAGTTTTGGTGCCTAAACCGAACCTAACTGCGACTGCTTCACAACGTTAACCATGTGTATGTTATTGTTACCATGATGACGAAGGTCCGGTACGCCTATAGGTGTTGTTTTGGGAGTCATTGGCAAACAACCTACTACTGCAGTAGTACTGCATATGTGAAAAAAGTTAAGTATAAATTACCCCAAGTGATGTCACTTGAGTCAGCGTCGGTCGGGGCTGAAGACTTGTTTGAAAATGAAAAAAAACTGGTGGTGTAGAGTTAGAAAGAAGTGAGCTTACCAGACCTCTGTAACCTGCTCGTAGCAACAAACTTTCAGAGAATTATCACCAACTCTGCAATTCCCCTCAGCGCTACAGAGCATTTTAGTATCTTTCACTTTCTTGTTATGGTTTTACAACTTAGCTGTTTGGTTCAGTCTTAATGCTCTCATCAACCCCGTTTCCAACAGCAGCAGGCAGCCTTTTTCACTGAAAAAGATCTGAAAACCCCACTGTATGCTACCAAACAGCAGAAAGTATAAATCCACTGTAAGCTACCTGCCTAGCACTTAACAGCAGACTGACCAAGTTAGCAACGAGCTGGTGAACATAATGGCGCAATTAGCATCTAAAGAGCCAGATATTTCCCTCAGGAGTTGGTAGAAACCAAAAACAGATGGAACATTGGACAGTTGTCAGGTGGACAGAAACACGACTGCAAATGAATGCTTTGTGTTTACAGCTTGTTTTGCTGCCTCCAAGTGGCCAGAAAATCAGTTATTACTGCTTTAAATATAGCACTTCAACATTTTAACATATTATTTTGCTATCATTCAACAGCTACACCTCTTCTGTGTGACTACTTCCTATCACCACCAAGAAGCCGATTTTGATGCAGGTTTGGTTTGAAAAGTTTCTATGGAAGTTTCAATTCTTTTTGTTTTTTCTCCCCTCGACCATGGGTCTGGGTCATCACTCGAGTTCTGAATTCAAGCCGACAACAGTTGCCGTCTTCCATGAAGGAAGATACAATCAATCCTACAATACAATTTACGATGCAATCCTGAGTCCACACAGGGTGATATTTGACACTCCAGATTTTAATTGGAATATTCCATTGAGTAAGGAGGATCGGTGAAAGAAACCCTCTGAACAGTAAGCTGTGAAACAAAACCTTTAGCTCTGTAGCACTTCACAGGTGCACAGCCTGTGTTCTGGTCTGATGCCTCTGAGCGAAAGACAGAGGGGAAATTTACTTTCAACATGTTCATCCTCTTCAGTCAAGTTTAGTAGTGAAGAGAGAAAAACAAAGAAGAGAAGATACTCTTACATTATACATGTTCTGGTGTCATTTGTTTAGGGCAACATACCATTCATTTGATAAAGATAAATTGACGAATAAACCAGGCAGTGTATAATGACACAGACAGTGAGATCATAAGGACCTACTTTAGTTATATCGCTAATGTTACCTGTCTGGCTAATGACCAAAGGTCAGATTAAGCATCATTCAAGGAGGACTTTGAGCATCAGCCAAATCTTCCAGAGTGCAGAGCATTGTGGGTGGGGGGAGGAGGGCCATCAAACAATGACAAATCAGGGCTGCTCGTGTTCTTTTAAAAGCAAGAAACTCAGCAACCGCTGCTGATAATATGAAAGTCATTTTTTCAATCAGACAAGCAGAAACACTTCATATAGATTCCTTAAGGGAAGTGAATGGTTTTGTAACCTCTTTCATTATTGAAGTTATTATCCAAGATTTAGATGTGAGATTCAGCAGATAAAACAGATGAGTTATAAGTTTAAAATGTACACGTATACATCACAGTATTCATTATCATATGCAGGACTCAACTGATGAAAGTTGTATTTAACGATCACATCATGTGTGTTGTTCGTTAACTGCAGGTCAATCAGCAACTGTCTGTTAAATGATCCCCTAATTACTGATCATACCAACTTTATTTCCATGAGGAGTTTCCGTGCTGTTTCATTATCTTGGATCATCTCTAGTGATTTAACTGTCCCTGTGATGTGCCAGGAGCCTTGCTTTGTGCCGTGCCTGCTTCACTTAATTGAATCCGAGTACTCTGATCTTGGGAATAGCTTCTGGAAATGGGACAATCCATAACTTAGAGAGACCTGGCATACACTTTTATGAAATATGGCTCATTTATTTATTATTTTCTATTTTGGGAGCACAAGGGAAAGTCCACCGGATCATTAATGAACTTGAGAATGGTCTGGCTTTGTGCCAGCGATATGTTAGTGAAAGATACCTCAGAGTTTTCACGACAACACACTATGAAAAAGCATGGAAGAAGAACCTACTGCAAATAATATATCCCAATATATCTAAAATTAGCTTTATCTGCTTATGTTGTCGTGTGTGTAATTAGAAAGAATAAAACCAGTTTTGAAGATTTGAGATATGAAGATGGAACTAATTCTAAGTAATGTAAATTATAATAGCACAACTTTAGAAAACATTTTCTGATTCCTACATGCTGAGCAAATTACATTATTTGGTTCATGTACCCTTCATATCATTCCTTCAACGTTTAGTCGACTATGAATCAGCTTCCAGTGGGATATAAGCCTGTTTGTCGTGGGACTCAAGTGTCTCAAGTGACACAAGTGCATCTCTAAGCATGACATCACTTTGCAAAGTCCCGAGCTGCAAAAGTGAAAGATCCAATTTAATTACAGTTGGAGACGTTCCAGAAGGACTGCATTGTTATGCTTTGTGATCAAGGGTTTTTTCCTTTTTAATCTCCAGTTAACAGTACTTGGCTTAACACCCTCAAGAGCATGGTCACTGCTTCCACCTTCAGCCAACTGTCGGTTCAGAGTGCATCTTGCAGATTTCTGACTGCACTCCTCTGGATGGCTCTTCCTGACACTTCCACACTCCCAGGAGGCTGCAGGTGGCTCTTTGATGCCTTTTCCAGCATGCGGCTGGCCCCTCGGAGCCCTCTCCTGCCATTTGCCTTGGACACCTTGGGCCATCTTGCCTTTATCTGCAGATAATCCCCCCATTGATGTGTTTGACTTGTACTGATCCTCTTCTAGGCATTGTGCTCTGCTCAGCCTCAGCCGCCTGCTCCCAGTCTCCTGCTGGAGGGTGTTGGGGTTTTGTCGTGCCGCCTCTGGGCCACGTGCTGCCCGAGCTTTCACTCGGGGAGAAAGTAAAGGAGGGGCAGGCTTGCTGCGCAGAGGAGCTGGGGTACCTCGACACACCACCTCGTCCAGGTGTCTGTCTCCATTCTGCTCTATGGGGTTGGAGCGTGTCAGCTGGGGCCTTGAGGATCTGTTTTGCTGTTGAGCTTTGAGTGGCTCAGTGGAAGCAGAAGGGCAGAGTGCAGCTTTTACCAGTCTCTGTCTCACACAGGATTTCACCTTCCTTGTACCCGACTCATTCACTGTCACATCCAGCTTACAGGAAGCAGGTTTGGCTACTGGCTGGATGGACTGAAGTTTTTGCCTCTGAGCCTCCTTCACTTCCTCTGGCAGCCCCAGTGGGGCGAGCTTCAGAGGGCGCCTGACCAGTTGATTCTCGGCCTCCCTCTCTAAGTCAGGCTTGAGCAACACCAAGTCCAACTGTGACGTGCCCTCCTGGGTCGACGAGCAGGCCGTAAGCTGACCCACTGCCTCCTTTCCATGTGTTGCTGACAGATGGAGGCCAGGTGTTTTTGAATTGCAGCCATTTTTAGCTGCTAGTCTGAGGTTTTGACCATTCAGATGCAACATGGTATTTTTAACTGGGATGGTCAACATTTCTTCTCGCTGGGGAGCCCCCTGAACAAAAGAGACATCAGTGACTTATATGAATCTTTTCACTGAAATGATAATGTGGCCTCTGTTTCTACCTAGAAATCTGTTGGGGGGTTTTTACCACAACACTGTAAAGCGTAATGGCACTTCTCCATGTAACAAATGTAGTACTCTTAGGAAGATTAATCATTTGAAGGCATATTCTATAAAGGGTTATGGTCCATATTATGGTCCATATTAATGTAATAAATAATTTATTCATGCTTTATAGAATAAGTCATTAATAAGGAGAGCTTTGGGAGTGCTGCTTTGTTTTTTTAATAGCTTTCATTAATCAGAACGACCCCTCCAAGGAACCGTTTGACCACTTACCCTCTGGATGCAGAGCATCTAGGCCATAGTCCATTTATTAACAATGATTAAAATGTACAACTGCAGACTTATTATAAACTGAGAAACCCATTGCTTACTAACATTTAGAACTGAAGGCTTAATAGCTTATTTAAAATTAGTAAGTCATCAATAAAGGGTCATAGGCTTCTTACTTTGTAAAAAAAAACATTTGTACAGTTATACATCTTATTATGTCATTACTAAATGGCTCTTTCACTATTATCATCCATCAGGTCTTGAGATGTAAATGCTAATAAGTTGTTAACAAATTTATTTTGGACCAAATGTTGTGCAGCTCTTTTCTAGAACGGTGGTTGCCAACTTGAGGGTCTGGACCCCTACAAATATCCATGAGATGATTTCCCAGGTAGGCAATAAGAAAAATACAAATTTTGACACACAGAAGATATTACTTCCTGTTAAAGGGTCACAAATAAAGACGTTTGGGAACCAATGTTCTAGAGGGTACACAGGTAGTTGAACAATCCATTGGAGGGCTTTTTGTGATGAATTAAAGAGCTAGCTAAAAAGACGGGTGTGCCAGACACAAGCCAAAGGGAGCCAGTTGCTCTTGCAAATAGCTAATTACTGTTTTAAAAACCATTTGTAAAACATTTGTAAAAAATGTATTACTATATATATACTATCTACCATTACTGAAGCCATTAGTTAACTTATAAACCCTTTATAAAGTATGCCTTGTAAAGAAGTGATACCAAAACATCTTTGAGATAGAGAACACTTCAATATGGCATTTACATTTGCACATGCACCTTGGCTTTCTTTAATGCCAAACTAAAGAGTCCGTAATGCTGTAAATGTATAATGTGCTGTACACACTGTATTTACAAGCATGTTCCCTCAGTTTTGCTACATGTCACTCAAACTACCATCAGCTATGTCCGTTGCCAGTGACAAACCATTTAAAACTAGAAAACTGTTGGTTGGTGAGATGCTACAGTATACTCACAGGTTTGGCAAACATCCTCTGCTTGAATTTGTTGTTGATTCACTTGTTGCAGCGCAGGTCAGGAGAACGATCTTGCTGTCCCTGTGTTTGTTTGGTCCGTGCCACCTGGCCAAAAGCAGTGACACTGCAGTTGGAATAGGTTTTAGCAGCCGTAATGTCATTAAGCAGATTTGGGTCACAGTGAAGCACGGTGATCTCCAGCTTAGTGGCAGCCAATATGCACACTCATGGCAAGGCCTTGTGGAAAAGATTTTGTTTTCATCATCCGCAGTGTAACTTTCTATTGACAAGAAAGGAAAGGCAAGTTGCTGCTCAAATGATAATGGAGCAGGAATTTTTGCATTTCACTGGACACTAGATGGTGCCAGAGACCTCCTTTGCATATTTACACAATGGTGGAGTTTTGTGGCCTCATCATGATTATGTGTAGAACACAGACAGCTGTCAGGGAGCTGGTGGAGAAAACGGTCTGTCTCTGTAGGGTTCCTTTCCATAATGTTGTCAGATACTTTTTCTAGTATTAGTCATTTAGACCCCAAAATTTATAAAAACATGGCCCAGGTTTCCCTTTAAGGCCTTGTCATGAAATATCTTAAAAATATACATACATGTAATCCCAATATACTGGGTTCTTTAAGAAAATATTTATGCCCATGGTTCTCAACCTGGTGCTCGCAATCCCTCAAGGCGTCAAAAGAAAACTTTGAGGGGTCATCACATAATTGTCCCAATTCATGCTTTCTGTCTTGCAAACTACTCAACACTTCCATCTCTTCAGGCCTTTACAAATCCTTCAAATGAAACATTTTTAAGAAGGAAAATCACTTTGGTTGAACTGCTCACAACATGCCCACACTAAGGCAAAACTAAACCTGTGATGAGGGGTCACAAGAAAACATGACAAGTCAAAAAGGTTAGGTGCCACTGATTTATGATATAAATGCCAGGTATTTGCTCTTAGCAGAAAACATATATTACCCGTTGGGACATCACGGATTGGGGTGTGGCTAGAGGCGAAACATGCTTTAAGGTTTCAAATAAAAAGACTAAAATGTGACTTTCTGAAGCAGCATAGTGCCTTTGTAGCATTTGATAGCCTTGTGTATACACTGGATGTATGTGTTAGATGTTTATTATGAAGTAAACTGATGAGATTAATCCAGGTAAAAGCCTTCATGTCATTTTGCCTTCTCTTATTAAATAAAAAACAGTCATGAAAAAGGAGATCTGAAGAGAAGCACAAGTGTTACAAAAGGATTGGATAGTGGATAAAGGTGCCGCAACTCAATATCAGAGCAATGTCCTTAATATCGTCAACGTTCACTGGAGTTAAACTTTGATCAAATTCTCTTCCAGGCCCCAGCTCTGGTAATAGTTCTCAGTGTAAATATCTTCAGACAGTCTAGATAAGACAATGATGGGGTGTGTGTTGCCTGCAGGAATATCCGCAGATCTTAATCACTTTCAGACAGCAGCTTGTTTTAAATTTTAGCTCCATCGTTCCCACGTCAGCCTCATTTATTATATTTAGAGGGAGACTGTCGCCGAGTTTCCCTGCGATGGATGAGACTCGTATTAGCGGGCAGTTGTGCTTCCTACAGTAGATCCATTTTTCATCAGGCAGACAGACTCAATCATCGTTGAAAATCTCCTGTTTTCCGTTGTCTCATTCTCCTGCCTCGGGCCCCAAAAAAAGCAGCATGTCAGCACCTGCTCATTGCAAAGCTTCATCATAACATTGGTATGGTGGAGATGGTCCCGCTGCAGAACAACTTGGCTCTGCTTACATGATCATTTAAGATGCAAAATTACAGGCTTGACGCCAAGAGATGGCCTTAACGCCCCTCTGCCACTGTTCTTATTGTGTCGCCCTCTGCGTTGCCTAACGTTCACGGCTGACAGTATAATTACTGCGGTGTGGGAAGGGATAAAAAGGGATGTTGCCTGCTCATTTTCCCACCTACTGAACATCCAGCTGCACTACATGGGCCACTTGGAGAGAAGAAGAGCCAACTGGACAGCAGAGATCCTTTATCAGTCAAATTATGCCAGAATTTGTGATACGTAGCATTTTATGCCAACTGACATTGGTTTTCGAACTATATATATATATATGTATATATGTATACATACATATACATATATATATATACACATACATATACATATATATACATACATATACATACATACATATATATATATACATATATATA